>VOCP01072425.1:0-71052 GCA_007922195.1 Podocnemis expansa | reverse complement strand
ATATGTATAGGCTGGAGAGGTGGATAGGCAGGTGTTGGGCGGGGGGGTGGAAGCTAAATGATCTGACAAACAAGGCAAGAGTGAATACCACCTACTGTTCTGTTAAGTTTCTTCTTCTTCGAGCTCTGCTTGGATACATTCAGTAATAGGTGTCTCCATGCCGCAATGCACAATTGGTCAAACTTTTTGCCCTAACCTGTCAGGAGAAGGCTGGCAGCCACCACCCCCTCCCCACCCCATGGCTATACATGTGGCCACCACACAGCCCCTCCTCAGTTCCATTTTTTCCACCTCAGCGCCGGTTCGTGGAACAGCCGGCTCCTTGCGATCGTGCAAGCAGCCTGTCGTCTTCCTTTTTATGAGCCATCTGTTTGACTGGGAACACCTTTTCGTTGACATTCTTCTACAGAAGAGTGTTTCCTCTTCAGAGCAATAACACCGCTCTTCTCTACTGCCTGCCGTGCCAGGGTTTAAACCTTGTGCGGCCCGCAGCAAGGCCTTCCTGCGGGACAGTCCCCATGCAAAGTGCCTGGGTGAAGCCCACTAGGTCACCTCCTGCTCTATCTGGCTGTCCTTTAAGCCTAGGACAATCAGAGACAGAGAGCAAAGGTGCCGTGTTTTGACCTCAGGGCAAGTGCGGCAGCCTACGCTTGAGGCTTCAGGGTCTCCCACGGTACTGCGTGCTGGTTTGGCACTGGAGCCTTTCTGGCACCACTCCCCCAGAGAGCAGCCTCAGTCCCCCACACGAGGGTCACCACAGGACCGGGAGGAGTCGGTGCCGCTTCCCGCCACACCAGAGGCATTCGAGGCAGCAAAGGCGCTCCTCCTGTTGCCCACATTGCCCTCTCCAGTACCTGCCCGGAGGAGGGGTAAACCAGCTTTCGCTTTGAGGGCCTGGTTGCCCCGGAAGCAGCACCAAACAGCATCCGTGGCCTTGGTGCCAAGTTCCGTGACACCAGAACCTCCCATGTGTGAGAGCCCTGGTATAATTGAGCCTTCTCCCCGGCACTGTATCACTCTGCCATCACCAGCACCGTCATGGTTCAGAGGCATTTCTCCTCCTTCGAGCCTGGAGGAAGGTGCTTCAAAGTGAAGTAAATGGCTTTGTCCCCAGCCTCCAGCACCATCACCCCTTAGGTACCAGCCTCATCAATGGTCCCCCCAAGAGACCACAGTGGGCCTTTGTGGTACCGCTTCGCCCAGCTCGGCACCGGCTAGAGCCCTAAACCCTGTGCCATGTTCCTGCACAGGGGATCTCATGGTGCACTTCAACCTTCTTTGCTGTGTTTATGCCCATGTGGGGATGGAGGGTCAATCCTGTGAAAGACCTGCTGACACTTTATTCGGGTCAGTGTTTACGTCCGCTGAGCCCCCTTCCATCCTAGTGTTTGGGATCTTGCCTCATCATGCTGGCAAAGCCCTGGCTCCATTCCCCCGGTGTCTGACATGGCAGGCCTCAAGTATCAGGTCCCAAGGACGGAGTTTCCTTCCCTCGCCCACCACCCGGTACTGTCTCGAGGGGTGGTGGAAGCTGGTGTTAAGCCCAGGGCAAGTTCCCCGTGACCCACTCCTGGCATCGAAGGATGCGAGGGAGTTAAATCTTCTGGGGTGGAAGGTGTATTCCTCCTCCACTTTCCAGTTAACGTGTGGCCAGTAATTAGGCCTGGGGGGCAGATATGTAACGAATGTGTGGGACTCAATGAACAAGTTCAGGCACCTACTCCCACAGGAGGCTAGGGAGAATTATGATGCCTTCCTAAAGGAGGGCAGGATAGCGTCCCAGGACCACCTTCTATTGGCTTGGGATGCTGTAGACACAGCTTCTCATACAATGGCCTCAGCTGGGACCTTCCAGCGAACATCTTGGCTTAAGAAGCTAGGGTGCCCCCTGCCTCTCAGCAGGTCACCTTCGGCCTCCCCTTTGACAGGGAGGCTCTCTTTCCAGCAGAGACAGATGCTGTGCTTGGTAGTGCCCATGACCCCCAAGGGGAGATAAAGTACTTGGGTCTCCTCCCTTTAGGGCCACTTGCCTGTGCTCTGACCCTGTGGGGCCATGACAGCTCTGTCCTGATTGTCTCCTTGGTGGTCTAGTGGGCAGGCTATGGCACTCTCACCACCATGGCCTGGGTTCGATTCCTGGTCAGGGAAGCTTTTTCCTGTCTCAGGTCCATTCCTCCACTCGCTGTGGAGGGGCTCCTCCTTCCACCCAAGGTTGGAAGCTATTTATGATCAGGCTGGGTGGGTACTGGGATGGGAGACCTCCTGAGAATACCCCCTGCCCCACTGGTTGTGCAATGACTCTGGACCTTTCCTTTCTGGCTGATGGACTGTTGGCCCTGTTTTCAGGCAGGGACCGCTGACTACCCCTGGTCTCAGCACTCTCTCATCTGCCACTGAGGAATAGTGGGAGGAAAACATCCGCTGAATGGTAGTTTTTTCTCTTCTTGTGCCACCCGTTGTCTCTTACTGGTTTTCCTGTCGGCGGGGGAAGCCCCCCTCCTGCTTCTCGACACTCAGTGCCTCATTCACCTCTCTTCGTGGGCATACGTGATGAAAACTGGGGTATCTTTTACAAATATTGGAGGGTACAGCATTTCCTCTTCAGGACTCCCTGGGGTGTAGAGTTAGGGGTTTCTTTCCTCAATACTCCTTTTGCTCCTTAGGAGAACACACGCTTGTTTATCTGCAAACACCATAGCTCTGGCCCCTGCATCCCTCGAGTCCAGGTGTTCAGAGGGGTTTTATTCCCAAGTGGGTTCTGAATCTTCACACACTCCTCTCCTGGAGGGTGTTTGTGTTCCTCCTCTTTGTTGTTTATGTGGAGCTATTCAGGCTGTTTTCCTCTTCATACTGCTCAAAAGGGTCCTTGTTTCTCCCGTCTGGAGGTACCCCCTTTTTCTCCTTTTGTGCCTCTCGATTTCACAGCTACTGACAAGCCTGTGCTCGGGTGATCCACAGTAGGGGACACAAAACGGGCCCTTGCCTGACCAGTGGTTGTCTGGCAGGTCCAGTGCCCTCTTCTTCCCCTCTTCCTGGATTAGTCCACCCTTTCCCAGGCTCATGGGGCCGGTCAACTCCGTGTTGCCCCACCTGGGCATCAAGTTGAGACAGCAGTACCGGGTTGCTAGGTGCTAAGACTCTCGGATCAGATGCTTGTTATTTGGATCAGTGTCTTTGGGTTATTAACTCCTGCAATCACATCCCCGTCAGCCTGTCTCCAGCTTTTGGGGTCAGCGTGCTTGAGAGTCTCTCATCACCACAGAGCCTCTGGCCCAGCCCTCCCCGCTTCTCACTTCTTTCCAAATTGGAATGGGGGATTTCTTAATTTTAGTGGAAATGGAGCTTTTCTGCTCTCCTAATACCATAGCTCAGACCTCTGGGTAGATCACAGGTGCTATTTTGCCAGGCAGTCTGCAATGTTCCAGGCTCCCATAACCCAGGGCTTCATCTCCTAGCCCTCAGAGGGACTTTTCACGGTTGGATGGAAGTGATCTAAAGCCTCTCAGTGAGCACTTTATGGGTGCTGGGAATGCACCTAGGAGCCACCCACTAACTGACAGAACAGGCTCAGTGACAACCAGGTCTACCCCTCTCTTTTTCCTCTTGGCAGGGTCTGGGTAGTCTATGGACCACCCATGGTCGTCGTCCTCACATGGGACAAAATACCATCCAACTCTGGCTGATAGTCCCTCCAGTACTGACCCAGAGGTCACTTGTAAATATTCATTACGAACACTGGCCTATGTGGGTCCTCTGTTCCCTCCTGGGCCTGCTAACCCAGTGAGCATTTTCCCATTAGATCACTCGCCCTTAAGGTACCTGTAGTGCTGCAGTTATCACTCCCAGCGGCTCCTGGTTTTTCACTCATGGGCTCTATTAGGCAGTAGTTTCTGCTCCCCCCCCCCCCCCAGGTCTTCTCTAGCATTGGTAGCTGTTTTCTTGGCGCGCACAGGTTTTTCTGTGCCAGGGCGGTTACAAGATCCCTACCACTGATTGGTGGGAAGATGCTACCAGTTCTGTCTCTGAAATACCGGGTAGTGACCTGGGATCTCGGTGAGCCAGGTGACCTTCACCAATGGTCATCATCTTACTTTGTCCTGGGTGGCACCCAAAATAAAAGGGGGGGGGGCAAGGCTGCACCTTGTGATGGTGACGTACTCGCTCCATCTTTGCCAGAGGGAACTTCCCTTCCCTGTGTCCTAGATCCTTGAGATTTAGTTCTCTTGGTCCTCACACTATGGTGGGATTTCAACCCCTGTACTGGGGTCCCCAAGCTTTGTCCATCATGAGGGTGGGTGACCAGATGCTAAGTCTGCATCGCTGTGGCCCTTGCTTGCATCAATGTCGCAAATACCAGAAGAAATACCGGTGCCGTGGGCTTTCGAGAATGGTTTTCGGGCCCACTTGGGGCCTCCGAATCCCTGTCTGACTCCTGTTCTACACTACAGCATCTGTTTTGTAGCCAAGTCCCCTCGTCCCTGTGGCGAATTGCTAACCATCAGGCCTGGCTTAATAGATGTTCCCTAGATCGATGTAATGCTGTGAAGTGTTTTAACAGCTCCTTCCCACGAGAACACTGGGAGGGTTACGATGCCTTCGAGGAAGGCACCTTGGCCTCAAGCGATGCCCTTAGAGTGTCATGGGATGCCTTGAACATGGCCAGTCGCACCATTGCTACAGCCATGGTTGAGCACCCTCGTCTCCTTATATTAAGTCAAGCATTCAGGTGTTGTGTTATAATAGGCACGCATTTCTTGCCTCTGATCTCCCTGTGCTGTACTCTGCTGGACTAGGAAAAGGGCAGCATTCTTCTCTGCCCTTCCTTTCCCTTGCTTCTTGCAGCATCCTGTATCTGCTGCTGGTAAACTGAGAGCTCCAGGGTCACTTTAATTTCTCTTGCAGTTATTGCACCTCATAAAATGTGAGCACCAGAATACCTGGCTCTTCTGCCTCAGCAGATCCTTATTACCAACTGCTCAGATCCTCGCTTTGAGGTGCTTTCCTTGACCATAACTTCGTAATGCATTTTTGTTTGATGCCTTAAAGTAAGGCGACTTTAGGCCACTCTTGCTCAGCCAGTGCTTGAGTAAAGTAGACCTCCTATCCTCCACTCAAGTCAGATCCTGCTGCCTCAGGTTGTTCTTTACCTGGTCCACGGTCCTTATATCGAGAACCTTGCTGACTTGGGTAGCTACCCCTTGTGGGGCGAGGCAATGCCAGAGGTGGGAAGAACCAACTCTGTCCACCATCTATCAGCATGGCTAGTAGTCACCTATTATTGAATGTAGCCAAGCAGTGCTCGAAGTATGGTGGGTTACTTACCAGTAACTGTCCTTCTTTGAGATGGACTGCTCGGATTCATTCACAACCCTCCTGCTATCCCCGCAACTCGGAGTTGGCAACTTTTAGGGACTGAGGAGGGGCTGGGCGGCAGCCACATATGTAGTGAGGGGGCAGCAGCCGCCAGCCCTCTCCTGACGGGCTAGGGCAAAAGGTTTCTGACCAGTTGTGTGCTGCGGCACGGATACACCTATTACTAAATGAATCCGAGCAGTCCATCTAGAAGGAGGACAGTTACTGGTAAGTAACCCACTGTTTAGTGACTCAGTTAGGGTTGATATTTTGGCAAACAGACCTACTTGGACTACAGAACCATGATGGAGTGCTCTCTTTAGATTTATTCCATGTAATGTTCTTTTAAACAAAAATTAGACTTGGGCTGCTGCTGAGAACCTTTTCAAGAGAGCACTACCAGATACCCACATTGGTTTGCTTTGAATTGATCATAATGAACATATGCTGATTTCTTTATATCTAGCAAGTTCTCAGCTTTAGAGTGTGTGAGGGGGCTGGGTAACTGAACTCTGAAAGTGTGTAGATCAGTGTTTAGGCTGAATTCCTTTATCATTGAATAAATCTCTCTTGACTGTTAAATATGCTGTCAAATAGACTTCAAAACCATTTCATACTCTGGTGTTAACTCATGCAGGTACAATTTAACTTATCTTGTGAAATCAAGGCAAGCTCTGTAATGGCCTCTCTCTGGGAGCTCTATATACTGTGTCTTGTTTTAAAAAAAGAGAAAAAACCACTATAGTTATGAATCTTGTAGAAATTGTGTATGGAAAATGGTCTTGTGCTTGGATTTATTTGATCAAGCATCTCCATAATTTTTTATTTGAGCACAATTCTTTAGACTAGTTGTTCTCCCCCTGTTGTAGATTGCAACGAACTTGGTGGCACGTCATGGCCCTATGGGATGTACAAGGCTGCTCCCACCAGGACGAATCCAGCTATCACCCCTGTCTCCACTCACTCACAGTAATGTGTCCTGACAGTGATTGAGAAACACTGCTTTAGACATGTATTAATGGATGTAGTGCTTATTACCATGAACAGGAGCACAAAAATTGATTGAAGCTCTTCTGGTTTGATACCATTTTTTACCAAAAAGGCATTTGCAGGAGCTGGCCTTCTTTTTAAGTGGTAAAAAGGGTTTGGGGCACAGATGCCTGGAATACTAGATATTGTTACAAGTTTGCTAAAGAGTTCATTAAAAGGTTTTAGGGTTCTCATTGTTTTGCTAGATGGACTCTGAAATTAGCTAATTACAATTTTATTCAAATTAGAACAAATATTTAATTCTGTTGCTGATTAAATGCTTTTGTATTAGAGACACCTTTTCTAGTTGTAATGAAAGACCTCTGTATGGTATCTGACTGAGAACAATACAAATGTGAAACGATCTCTTCCTTCATCTGTGTTAATTTTCAGTTACTAAAGACATGTCAAAAAATCACGAGTTTTGTATATTCACAAAGTTATTTTATCTGTAGAAACTGAATTTAATACAATTGCCAAAAGTAACGTAAAAGCATATTACCTCTTCAGGGTATGTCAGACAAATTCATCTCCATGAAATACAATGTTATAAAATGGAATTCTGTATTCTGGAAGAAGGGACGGTTAGGTTGTGTGTCAGAAAGTGGAGGCAACCCTTTCAGCAAGCTTTTGTGTCTGAGAGTAAAAGTGAATGCACTTCATGTGGTGGTAATGCCAACCTAAAGGCATATTTGATGTTGCACTGCCTGTAGTGCAGCTTATGTTGTCACTGACTGATTCTTTCAGGGTGTTTGTACTCATTTTCTGTACTTTGAGGATGTCTGTCAGAATGAGTTAAGACAACATGGATGAATAACACCAAATAGGTGCAGGGGATCAGTAGCGTTTCTGGTACTGCTCAGCTTTAAAAAAACAGCAGCAGACTTTCACAGTAATGTGGCAGCTTTCCACATGGGTACAAAGAGGACTGGAGTTTGGAGTTTTCTTAGGATTCTTGCTTCAAAGGCTTTACTGATATGTGGATCTGAGAGAGAATGTAGTCAGCCCATGTGGTGGAAGTGAGGGTGACTTGAGATCTGCATCCCTTTTACTAGGTCCTGTCGCCTGAGGCATGGTGTTCTTTCAGTAGCGTTGGATGTGCTGTGATCTGCCTAGAGACAGCACTGTCTTGGTAACAGTTGCTTTCAGGGAGTAGATAGAAAGTGAAAAGGAGAGCTGTTTCTGATTAGGAACAGTATGCATCTTAAACATACCATTTACTCACATTGCAGATCTACATCAGTTCATCTAAAGTTCAACATGTATTTCCTTCTTTTAGGTATAGAGCGGGATGCAGTTAATACTTTTACCAAATATATTTCTCCAGATGCTGCTAAACCAATACCTATTACAGAGACAATGAGGAATGACATAGTGGGTAAGAACATAATGTATTTGATAAAACTAATCTGCTCCATTGCACCTCCAAAAGAATAAAATTGGTGTGCAACAGGTTGGATTCCTCTTCCTTTCTCATGGTAGAAGAACTGTTTTCCCTTTTTATGAGTTTATAACATCAGCAGTAGAGAGACTGTAGATTGTGCACCTAGTTACTGCAGAAATCTCTAGCTGTTTGTTAGATTTTTCTGTAGTGCTTATTTCTGTAGCATCTGGGCACCTCAGGTGCACTAAGGGATTTATTCTGTCTCCAGCCTCTTGTCTGGAAGTTTTATAATCCCCTATACAGATGAGAAATTGAAGCACAGAGGAGAAAGGGCCTTGCTAAAAAAGGAATTTCTGGTGAAGTCAGGAAGAGAAGCTGTATCACCAGAGTCCCAGTCAAGTGCCTGAAACCTGGGACTGTCCTCACTCTGAAGAAAAAACTAGAATAGCAAACTTTCTAAATACAGTGGGGATCTGTTAACACGTGGATATCGGGGGACAAGCACCCATGACCACGTGTTAAACAGACCGCGCACAAACAGGACCAAGGCAAATAAATAAATCAGAATGCAGCACTAATAAAGCTTACTCTACCTGTTTCCACGCCCAGGCCAACTTTCCCTTTTAGCTAGTGTGCTGGACTCCTTAAGTTGTTACTCACTTCACACATTTGTGTGCCCAGGCCAACTTCTGCCTTCAGGCACTGTGCGTTAGTGAGTTCCACGCGTTAAGTTAATGGCTTCAGGGGACATGACCAGAGCGGGTGGTAACCAGATCCGCGCGCAAATGGGTCATGCATTAATGGGTCCCCACTGTAGTCTTTTGAACAATCAGAACTGTTTAATCCCAGTTTACTTGAACTGTTAATTTTTATTAGACTTGTCACCAATGATTTCCTATAGATAAATAATCCCAACTGCCTATTGAAATTGTTCTGGTCTTTTTTTCTACAGCAAAAATTTGTGGTGAGGATGGACAGGTGGATCCTAACTGTTTTGTTACAGCGCAGTCAATAGTGTTTAATGCAATGGAACAAGAGTAAGTCAATTTCATGGTTTGGCTTTATTGTGTTGTGTGTTCTTTTCTCTTATGCTCTCTTGCTAAAACAGATTTGCAGGTCTAAGGAGAAACATTTTTACAGTTAAGTGAATAGTAACAACTCTAAGTCATTCTGTGCTACCCCTTAAACCTGGAACAGTATTGTCTTCCTGCTCCAAATCTGTTACTTCCCAGAAATCATTTATAAATGCAATAGATGTATACATCTTTACCAGTTCATATAAACATACCATACCATAGTGTATATTATGTTTTGCCTTTATCGGAGTAGATTTTTAAGACTCATGGGATAGGAGCTAGGTTTTATTTATAAAATGCCATGTTTGCTGTTGCCACTTAATTGTTAACATTTAGTACCACTTTGTCCATGTGCAGGCACTTTAGTGAATTTTTGCGAAGTCACCATTTCTGTAAATACCAGATTGAGGTGCTGACCAGTGGGACTGTTTACCTGGCTGATATTCTCTTTTGTGAATCAGCACTGTTTTACTTCTCTGAGGTAAGTGGCTTTCTATTTGGATTTTTGGTCCCTCAGTGTGGTGTAGCAATACCATGTATGCTGTGAAACCTTTATTAGGAACCCTCTATGTAACCAGACGATATCAGCTAGACATAATACTAGGGGAAAATACATTAGATCACTTTTTTCTGTCCTTGTAGAAAATCACTACAAATGTTATAACTGTCTTTTTTTATTAGGCTGAGCTTTCACACATTCCTTCTGTGGAGATCCATCATAACACTGTCTCTTTGCTTTGAAGTAGCACATTGTCTGTAACAGTACATTTACATACTCCTAAAGGGGTGCTAGAGACTCAATGTGTGTGAAGCTTTTTGAGAACCTGGAAGGGGTTAAAAAGTACCAGGAATTTCTGGACCAAAGGGGTAGGTGCAGCAACTTAATGTCTTGCTAACTAAACTGCTCACAGATAGAACAGTTAAATAGCTAAAAGCCAAGTCAAAATTAAATAATCTTGGCATAAGAAGCAAGATTCTGGTCTGTTTCATGCTGAATGAAGCCAGTGGAGTTGCTTTGGATTTACACCAGTGACTTCAGAACATGGCACAGTGAATGGTTGTTTGAATCTGAAACATCTTTATGGTGAGCAGACCCTGCCAGGAGCAGTACCATTTGTTGCTACCAGGGGGCACCCTATGGCAAGTGCACCCCAGCTGGGCTTGGTACCGTTCCTCACCATTAGAGGGCACCCTACTGAAGGTGCTCTCTGGCTGAGCACAGTACCAGTTACTTCCACCATAGGGCACCTAAGTAGCAGCACACCCTTGGTTTGAGGAATTGGAGCTCTTAGTAGAGACTCAACTGTTTTAATACTCTAGCAGTGCTGCAAACTATGCTGGCCCACATGTTCTGAAACAACAGATTAAGGAGCCCAAATGTCAATGCTGCATTTAGTTTTGTTTGAGGATAAAGACCAGAGTGTTTAAATGATTTTTTTTTCAGTGTTCCTTTGTGTCTTCATCCTGTTATGGGACTAAAACATTGGCCTTTATTGCCCATGACTTTTTCCTGTAGTAGTAAGTGAGGAGGGACTTAATCCTTGCTTTGTGTTACCATATACGACTTCTGGATGCTCAGATGTATTGTATCTACCTTGATAACACTTGTATTTGATGTGTGAATCTGTTTTTTGAATAAAAGTGCTATCTGAAAAGTGACCAGGTTGGCCTGTGTTCCCTTTACACTTCATAGCTGTTCTTTTTAAAAGAAATTATTACATATTCTTTATCTTTCCTTCCAGTACATGGAAAAGGAAGATGCAGTTAATATATTACAATTCTGGTTGGCAGCAGATAACTTCCAGTCTCAACTTGCTGCCAAAAAGGGCCAGTATGATGGGCAGGAGGCACAGAATGATGCCATGATTTTATATGATAGGTGAGTTGTTCTAACAATTATTTGCTTTCACAGCTTCAGTTTGAAAAGCATAGGGCTTTAAATATGTGGCATTGTGTTCAGGGATATTCTTTCTGCAAACTTCTATTGTGTGTGCTTGGTATATAGGCTAAGATGCAAAAGCTGAAAAGCCTTTTCTTAAAGGTGACTTCCAGTGCAGCTGTGCGGGAAATGGACTCTTTAAAAGTTCCTTGTGTACAGAAAAGACAAAGTCTAAAGTTGCCTTTCATGCTCTTATGAGCACTGTTCCCTCCAAGGAGAGTGCACACAGCAGCCCTTGCTCTCTGGCGGATGTCTTGCTGCTGGCTGCGCACTGCTGGCAGCTGTGGCTCCTAGCCAGCCGTTAACACACATTCTTCTGGCCAGCAGGGAGCTGTTCCAGGGAGTTTAAAATCTCCTGCCCTGAGCACGCCCAGGGTGAGAGATCTTAAACTTCCTGGTGGAGCTTCCTGCCACCTAGAAGAATGGTGGCAGTGATGAACATGCTCAGGGTGAGTGGTAGCAGCTCCAGCGGCCGTGAGGAAATTGAGGATGGGAAGCTGGCTGGCAAGCATGTGGTGAAGGCACCCAGCTCCACCCCACCACATTTATCATTGCTGTAACTTCACAGATTAAACTGAGTTGCTGAGCGCGCACAACCCTGAGAAGCCATGTGCTCTGGCAGAAAGAAGGTCTTTGAATATTCTAAGCTAATCTCCTGCAGAGGCAAATACAGATTTTTGCATATTTTTTCATTTTTTCTGCTGCTAGGATACTTTAAAGGGCCCTATTAGGTGTTTCTGTTTTTATTTAAAAGAAAAATATTTCCCCTGTAGGTGAGATGCCAGCTATGAATTAATAGGATTTATAAAGCACTGCTAAAGGCTCTCGGAGCTGTAAGTTACACATATAGGTGCTTGTAAAAACTAAAAAAGCCCTTCTTTAATCGGGTCTGAATTGTGAGGTCCAGTGGCCCTTACAGCAGAAGACCTCAGAAGGCAGTGGATGAGAGAGAGAGAGAGAGAGAGAGAGAGCAAAGTGAATTTTAAATCCAGAGTTGACTCATCAGTGCAACCTACAAGGCCGTTCACAAAGGGTGATCTACAGTACTGTGTTTTGAAATGCGGCAAGTCTGAATACACCACAGGCACTGAGGGCAGGAACATCGCTGCCCCAGGAAGAGACCTGGGGCATGGGCCCAGGCCCTTGCTCCCTGGCCACGATCCGGTGCCCATGCACAATCCATTGTCGGCTGACGGTGGCAGGAGCCCTTGCCCCAGATCTCTGGCCAGGACCAGGAGAGGTGGGCACCACGATGGGCAGCCCGGCCTCACTCCCTGGCTAGGAGAGTAAGGCGCTGCTGTGGGCGGCCTGGCTGGGGCATGGCTGGGAGAGTAAGGTACCGCTGCAAGCGGCCTGGCCTGGTTGGGGACAGGGCCACTTGAGGCACTGGCACTGGGATTCGGGCCACATGCCCTGTGTGCCAGGTGCCAGCAGCACTGCTGGCTGAGGGCCTCTGTGAATTATATTTTCTGTGGTGAAAGGCAGTTAGCTTGGTTTGATCCAAGGTGGTCTTGGGCTGTCCTCCTTCCCCAGCGGCAGCCAGCTCACCTGAAAATATGGAAAACTTAATGATGCCATGTAGTAGTTAAGATCCAAAGCGATAGCTGTGTTAGTCTATTTCAGTAAAACAAACACTTAAAGACTAACATTTATTTTTTGAATGAGGTTTTGTGGGAGAAAAATCCCACTTCATCAGACGCTTTGAAGATGGGGAAACTTACAGAATGGTGCAGGTAGTAGTTAGTGTTACTTGATGAGGTCCTTCTCAAGGACTTGGGGGGGGGGGGCACCTTTCAATGCCTAGGGAAGTGGTTAGCATGAGTGCCTATTATCAGCCACTTTCACTAAAGATAAAATTTGTGCAGCTGAACTGCAATTTTTAAAATATTTTGGAGTGTGTGGGCTTTTGTACAATACAGGGAGGGACAGATATGATTGGATTTGAGAGCATGCTTATAGCTGTAAATACCTGTTCTGCTCCTGCTGATGTCAGTGGAAGGTTTGTCATTCCCATCAGTGAGAACAGGACTGAGGTGTGGTGTGTTTTTTTGTTTTTTTTTTTTGAGCACAGTAGAAGAGACTGCTTTTGGCCTGGGCAAATTGCTTTTCTAATTAGGAAGACATCCAGAATGAGGTTTATAAAAAATCACTGGAAAACAGTTTAAGGTGGAAAAGAACACTGAGGTCATCTGATCCATTTCCAGGAAGAATAGCCTTATTTTCTATAGGTGTCTACACCAGTGTTTCCCAACCGGTGTGCCCTTAAGCCTGAGCAGGTGTGCTACAGAATTCTTAAAAAAAAAAAAAAAAAAACAAAAAACTTCTCAGAGTGCTGGACTGGCTCATGGATATTCCAAAGTTCATTGGGAGACTAAATGGTGGTGTGCCTCAAAATTACTAAAGCCATCATGGTGTGCCACAGCAGAGAAAAAGTTGGGAACCACTGGTCTACACTCAATTGCCCCTTCCTCCATGCCCCAAGAAACATTTCTACTAATGGTAAAGATCCACTGGTGGAAGCAACAGTGAGAGTGCTAGTGCAGACAGGGCACCAGCAATTTTGTCACCAGATCATATAAATGCAGGGAACTGTAAGTCATAGGATCAGGTCCAATGTTCCTTCTAAGCTGCTGATACAGCTGAGCAAGTTATAGATGCGCTCAGGGAGCTGGTGGGCAGTGGGGAAGGGGCCTGGTATGTGTCAGGGAACCGGTGGGGAACTTGAGCAGCTTATGGATGCAGCTGAGCAGCTGCATCAGCATCTTAGAGGGATTATTACTTATGAGACATGTTGAAAAGAGTCAATACTATTTATGCTGGAGGCCTCTCTAGGAGGCTGGAGAACTAATGGCCTGATGACATCACAAAACCTGGACACTTGGGAGGGGAAGGATTTGTTGGTGACTGTCCACAGTTCTGGATTTTGAATTTAAATAAGGTTATAATTCAAATTCCTGATGGACAGTTGAGAGGGAAGGTCATTCTCTAACATTAAAGACATCCTTTTGCCTTCAGGAGAAAGCAGAGAGAGTGTCCCACTTAAGTTCTCTGTTCTTAGGAGTCCTCTGGGAACAGGTACCACAACTTTTTGTTTCTGGTACTTATGAGGTCATTGTGTGGCTTTTAAGCAAGCTGACAATTTGAGGACAAAACCTTTGATTTCTCTTTAATTCTTATAAAGGAACCAGGAATCGTGCCAGTAATGTAACTTCTAACTGGCCTATTCGGGTTGCTTTCAGCCATGTTTAAAACAATTATTTCCTAAAGGGCTTCTCAGGAAGCTTGTTCTAAAGCTGAAGTTTGGGTACCCATGGCCACAGGCTGTGTTGAATTCATTGTTGCTCTGTCAAGTGCTGGTCTCTGGGAGAGGGAATTGTCACTGACCTATTTCAGGGTAACCAGTTCCTCCCCTTCATTTCCTGAAATCTGGCGGGGGGGGGTCTCTCTCTTTAGTGCTTGCTGCTTTCTTGCTTTGTAACATAGCATTGTATGTGCAATGTTGCCCATTAAATCTCAGATTCTACTTTTTTCCATTTACTCCTTTCTCAACTGAGGTACTCGTAAGAAGTTTTAGCAAAAGCAGGGAGTCTCATGGCATTTAAAGACTAACAGATTTATTTATCGTGTGAGCTTTCATGGGGGGAAAAATCCCACTTTGTCAGATGCTTTGAAGATGGTGAAACTTGCATTTATTTTCCTCCCATTCTGTAAAGAGCATAAGACATGGGATCAGGTCATACAGTGACAGTAAATCAGAGCAGTTAAGATTAAAACACTGGGAAACAGCACATAGAGGAGGGTGAAGTCAAATCACTTGTTGTAATGGGAAAAGAATCCATAATCATGATTTAATCCTGCTTTCACACAGTCAAATCTAATTCAGCTGTTTTTCTTTGAACTCTTGATGTCCCATTGATTTTCTTGAGCACAGTTGTGAACAAGTCATCCATGGAGTGATTCAAAAGATGGAAGTGCTCAGTAACTGGTTTTTGAGTGTTGTGATTTCTGCTATCAGTTTTGTGCCCATTTATTCTTTTGTGCAGGGATTGTCCTGTTTGTCCAATGTAGATTTGATTGTGTGAAAGCAGGATTAAATCATGATTATGGATTCTTTTCCCATTACAACAAGTGATTTGACTTCACCCTCCTATGTGCTGTTTCCCAGTGTTTGAATCTTAACTGCTCTGATTTGCTGTCACTGTATTACCTGATCCCATGTCTTACACTCCTTGCATTTATTTTCCTCCCATTTCGTAAGTTCCCCCATCTTCAACGCATCTGACAAAGTGGGATTTTTCCTTCTATGAAAGCTCATGTGATAAACCTGGTAGTCTCTAAGTGCCACAGGACTCTGTGCTTCTATTACTGAGTAGACTAACACGGCTGCCCCTTTGGAACATAAGTTTAGTTCCTCAGTTGAGAATTTTTTCCCTAAAATCTGGCCATCAGTTGTACATTGGTTTTGAGGCTATTGCCACCTAGTGATCGCAATGTAATTAACTGTTTGATAGGAAAAAGATATATCTTGCTCACCTGTGAACATTTGAAACTGTTCTTCTGAGCAACTTTCTTCCACTGTCCTATGCTGCAGATACTTCTCCCTTCAAGCCACACATCCTCTTGGATTTGATGACTTGGTGCGATTAGAAATTGAATCTAATATCTGCAGGGAAGGAGGTCCACTCCCTAACTGTTTCACTACTCCATTACGGCAAGCATGGACCACCATGGAGAAGGTGAGAGCTTTTTAAAAACATTCTTAAACTAGTAGAGACAAAATGATCACTGGTGGAATTTTTCCCCTCCAATTTCTAATTTTTTCAGTTCTTAATCCTTGACTCTCTTGCTGCCTTGCAATGTAGAAGTATTCTCTACAATATATTTGCCAGTGTGCTTTGTCTAGTCTGTTTTTAAGTCTTCCAGGCAAAGATGTGTCTTTGAAATTCTTTTTGAGAGGCTATTTCACAGTCTAATCTCTCAGAATCTTTCCTCTAAATCATCTGTTAACCTCAGCTGATTTTTGTTTCCTTTCAGAAACTTCCTTCCTTATCTGTGCCCAGACATGAGCTTGGAGAAGACTTGTTAAAATTCTCTTAAGGCTGTTGTATCGTAACATGTCAGCTACACCACTAACTGAAGTGACCAAGAACCATGTAGCATAGATATTTGCAGACTATTAGAATAAGGAGAAATGGATCAGGAGCCAAAAGCACAGTGCAAATGCTTAAACTCTTGAGAGACCGAAACAAGAATTTTTTAAATATTGACATCTAGGGCATGTCTACACTAGAGAAGCAGGGTGTGAATTTAAAGCACAATACCTTTCCCTCAATAACTCCATGCATGGACATTCTTGTTCAGGAACCATTCCATGTATGATCAGATAGCCTTTTGTGACCTGTGTGCCATTCTGATTGTGTCCTGTGCCATTTTATCAAAGAAAGCAATTCCTCTCTTTCCTAGGTCTTTTTACCTGGCTTCTTGTCCAGCAACCTTTATTACAAATACTTGAATGACCTCATCCATTCAGTACGAGGAGACGAATTTGCAGGGGCGAATATTGCACTGACTGTTCAAGGCCCCAATAGCTCTCCTGATAATGAGCCTCATACAGCTGGTCCCGATGGCTCTGCCTCCCAGGTAAAAACTTCCTGTTTTACTTCTATCCTAATAACAGCTGTCTGCAGGAACATCACCAGACTGGTACATGTGAAGAAGCTTTGGTTAAGAGAATGTTTTCATGTCATTTAGCTTCCCTTTTAAATTCTGTAATGTGGTAGGAAATGTTCCACTTAACTTACTTTTTGCTTGAAGACAGACATTTATCTAAAAAAAAATACCATGCAATATTTAGTATAGCTCCTGTTCCTAACCAAAGCTGTACCTTTTTTACAGTAATATTGTACATGGTGCCCTGAGGCCTACAGAAAGCACATAATATTCTTTGGTTTGTTTAAAGAATTATTGCAAAAATGAAATATAACATTCAATGAAAACTTTCTACTAGAACTTGCATTGCTAGACAGTCATTAGAAGTTATACCAATACTATGCAATGGTGTCTGAGAGGTAGTAGGCGTTCCATTTTAAAAAAAAAAGTAATTGATTATCTTGTAAAAAATTCACTTTAGTGTTGACAACTGAATAAGATGCTGTGCAGTTAAAGTATAAATTCACGTTTATGGATCTTGGGTGTGACGTACAAGAGCTTGTCACTTTATAGCAGTTTCATTCCTGTAAATGACACACATATTGCTGTAGGGCTAGAGCATTTTTAGTATAATGAGCCCACTGTTGAGGTAGAGGAAAAAAGAGTAGCTAATACCTAGCAAGGAGAGGTTCTTAGGCTTCTATCACAGCTGAAAGGAGCCAGCAGATCCTGTTGTGCTTTATTTGTCCAGGCAGTTTGATCAGGTAGAAACTATGAATTGCTCCTGAAAAAGAACTCTGGTGCCCAACAGTGCTTGGTGGCAGTGTGCTTGCAGTTAGCTGAGCTACATGGTGGCGGTATCTGAGTTTGTGCTCCTGTCTGTACATGGTGCAGTTGAAGATGGCTACATGGCAGATAAAGACTTAAAGATTTAATGCTGGAGATGGCAGAGAGCTTTAATAAAATACTAAATAAGGCTCGTTTGACTCTTCTGTGAGTCATAGGCAAGTGAGATTGCAACTGGCTTCCTTTTGATGCTCAGTTGCCTTCTGACTTCATTGAAAACTGAGAGTATTTACTTCTGTTCTGTGGTTTGGAAGTCCAGCATTGTTTTACATTGGTCCCAGGCTTCTCTGTGCTGCTTTAATGGATTCTTTGGTTCCCCACCCATTTCTTCTCATTAGAAGGCAGCTGTCTCAAGACTGCCACCTGTGCTGCTTTTTTTGTGTATCAAGCTTGACAAGGGGCCAGCAGAGCAAAGCACACCTGGGAACTTTTTGTGGCTAATGGCAAACATGACCCTGGAGTAGTTTATCCCAAGTGAAAATTAAATTTCTAATGATGTTCACATTAGTCAGGTATGGAACAGGAGCAGCAGCAGGCTCCATGGCTATGTCTACACTACAAAAGCTAAAATGACTTAGTCAACTGTGGGTAGATACTGAGATGGCTTGAACACCTGCTCTGATAAAGGGGTAGAGGGAGCACAGTAACCAGCCTACCTTACCTGATCTTGAAAAGCTGTGGGGCTGACTAAACTATATTAACTCACCTGCTGGGAGCTAAGCAATACAAATGGCAGGGTATGTTTATAAAATAGACTCTGTGTTCAGTGGTGTGTGTAGCTATGCAAATAGAGTATTCTCTTGTGTATGCATGCACATTACACACAATAGTGTTGCCCTGTCTGCCTCAGTAGCCTGAGGTGTGGAAGCACCATTGTTTTGGGGGGTTTTTGTTTGAATACCAACTGTGTTAGTGAGTTACTGTATTTGTGCACTCACTTATTCTTGCTTGCATGTTTGTTTTCCTTAAATTAAAGAAGCATTCTAACCTGGGAAATACATGTTTTGTTCTGTGTATAAAGAAATCTACTGCATTTGATATGTACCATGCATGTCTGAGGATTAACCACATCTACCACATAGACAAATTAGCAAGAACTAGCTTTTTAAAAAGTTGCAACTTTTTGAGAAAGCTCCCTCAAAAATAGATGGGCGTGCATGCACAAATAGTCAATTAACTGCTATTTAAATAGACATTGACTTGCATATGTTTTATTTTTATGATCCGTTCATGTAACAGTACTTTATCACTGTCTGTTTCAAAATAACAGACGTTGTTTTTAAATTCATATTTTGTGGGATGGAAGCTGCAGAATGTTGTTTAAATCTGCCTAGAAACTTTGAACCATTTTATAGTGTATGAGAAAGCTAAACTCACACTTGACCTGGTGTGTGAAGTGGCTGTTAGTTCTCTGCATTTGGCATTAATATTTAGAATTTCTGTTGTAGTCCAGTGTCAAAAAGGCTAATGTTAAAATCCTGAAAAATTTTGATGAAGCAATAATTGTAGATGCTGCAAGTCTGGACCCAGAATCGCTGTATCAACGAACTTATGCAGGGTAAGGTTTATTCGGTATCTGTTACATCTGTTTCAACTTTGTTTCATTCTTGTCGTCTTTGTATTAACAGTGTGGATAAATGCAATCTATATCCCTGTTGCAGTTCAGTAGAATATCACAGTTGTATGTTAAATGAAAAGTAGTCTAATTTTTAGACAATTGTATTGATCAGCGTCTGCCTGCTGCCCTTTTTGAATAAAACAAGCTCTAACTGCGGTGGAATTTGGCTTGCTTCAAATGTCTTGGGTCTCATCCATGGGAGAACGATTAAATTAGGTCACCCAGGATCCAATTCAGAAATTCATTATTAAAACAGTATAGGAACTAGATGAGTGTCAGCCCCAGGGCAAGAAATACCAGCCCTGGCACACATGCTGAGCTTGAGACACCCACCCTGCTCCCCCCTGAGTCAGAGGTCCTGCATTTTCACTTTAAGTAAATCTCAAATACTAATTCTGTGAGGAGCCACTTGACACTGTCAGCAAGTAAAAATACTGAATCACTTCAGCTCACAAAACTGAGGGACTTAATCCACCTTCCTGTTCCTCTCTTCCAAGTGCCAGGTTCAGCTTTGTTCTTAAAGGGTAGTTTCACTCTGAGTTTTCCGTTCTATTACTAGAAAAGTTATAATATGTTACAATATAATATGACCTAAACAGAAATGTCTTCATGCTTGTGCCTCTCTAATCAAAAAAATCTACAAGATCGTCTGAGTGCCAGTAGTAAAAGCGCTTCATTAAAAATGATTGATCTGCTGTATGGTGATTCCAAGGTATTTCCCTAAGTGCCTTCCCAGAAATAAACGTTGTATTTCCTCATCTCTCACTGACAAGGGTTTGGGTTAGAAGGAAGGAAGCCCAGAAGATCTTAGTGGCAGTGTGCATCCTTGATTTTCCTTCCTCTCACCAAATAGAGAAGATACTGTTGCTCTCCATAATCCCAATAGATTGCTGCTTTTCTTCTGCCTCCTAAATTGCTTTGTGTTGTGACAGTCATCAGAGCTTTGGAAGCTTTTTCATTTTGTGCCTTCTCTCTCTCTCTCTCTCTCTCAAACAGATGCTTTTTCCCTGACTTATAAAGTGGATTCCTTAAAAAAAAAAACAAAAAAAAAGAAAACAAGAGTTTTTTGTGGCACTTATAAAGACTAGTTTAATTTTTGCATGTGCTTTTGTAGGTGAAGTCCCACTTAGTCACATGCTAGAGTGGAGAAAACTTGGGGGGGTGGGGTGCTGACTTAGAGTAAGGAAGTTGCTTCTTGTAGACCTAACAAAAAAAAAAAAAAAAAAAAATTGCACCTCCTGAAATTGACTTGCCCCGGTTTTGCTACTTTATGTATAAGGGTGTCATGGAAGTAGGTGTTCCAGAAACTTAATTTTCTTCTGCTGCTGCTCTTCCCTCCCCCTCACCCCCCATCAGAAATATCAGGATCATCCACTCTTGATTCCTGGTGTCACCATGAGATCTCAGGGAATGCAGGTCATTTAAACCTTGGGTTAACTGCAGGGATGGAAATGACAAATCTTTTACAAAGGTTTCTTTTTCCAAAATGCCAACTAGCTATTGATATTATGCAAGTGTCAGGAAAAAGCTTTAAAACGCTTGATTAAAAATCCCTTCCAATTACAGTTGCTTAACTTTCACTGTCTTGGTTCCTTTTTCTCACAGGATCTGAATTTCTAATGAAAAGTAATTTTGGGGGAGTGGGGTGGGCAAACAACTTAATTCATCATTAAAAGGCATAAGCCAACTTCTTCCCTTTCAGGTCACCTTTAACTTAAATCAGCTGTTCCTTGCTTTAGTTTGATAAGCAGCATTTGGGGGCACTTAGTGACAGATTCTGATGTAATGTGATCTAATCATTTTGGTGTTGGGTTCTCCTACTTAGTTTCTCGACTTGCATTCTGCAAAATATACTTTGGATTTAGATGAGAGAGGGGAAGTACTTGGATGGTAAAAAGCTAGCACTCAGTTCTGGCTCTGAGCACTTCTCAGCCATTGTAGAGAGTCTCTGCTCTGTTTTTAGTGTTTTTTTCATACTGTACCTCACGGTTAAACTGCATAGCTTTGTCTACTGCCTCTCTTGCTGCAGGAAGATGACATTTGGAAGAGTCAGTGACCTGGGGCAGTTCATCAGGGAGTCTGAACCAGAGCCAGATTTAAAGAAATCAAAAGGTTTGCTTTCCCTTTCCTCCTTTGCCTGTGCAAATGTTCGCTATCAGTTGCCACACTCCTCTCTTGTCACAGCCACAGTGAGCTGATTCTGCTGTCTCCAGAGCCATTCCATGTATTTTCCTCAGCCAGAGTGAAGTGCTTGAGAGAGACTCCTGTGTATTCACCCTATGTATCGTTCCCCAGTCAGACCCTGCTTTCCTGAACCACCAGAACTCAGCAGGGGGAAGGGTGGTATGGTAGCCTAAGGGGTTTGAACTATCAACAAATCATGGCAGAGGGTAAGAAGCCATTAAGAGCTGAACCAACTTAAAAAGGGGCTTCGCTGGCTCAGCTTTCAGTCAGCTTCCTACTCCACTTCATCCATAATCCAGTCCTGTTCCTCAGTGTGCTTCCAGGGATCTGAAACAGAGAAATGGGTCTGACTCTGTGCCAGGGTTCCCCGTAAATCCTTGTCTTCCATGTGTGCTCCATGACAGCTGCACTGTCTTACCTGGCATTAGCAGTCATTCTCCCATGCCTGGATATGCAGAGTGGCCTTTCTCTAAGATTGCATGACTGAGTCTACTAATGTTTGCCTCTTTCCTTTTTTTCCTCAATAAGGATCCATGTTCTCACAAGCTATGAAGAAATGGGTGCAAGGAAACACAGATGAGGTATGTTTTGTTCTCAAGCAACATTTTTTATGAACATAATTCTGGATTTACAATTCCAATTATGGATCAAGAATGTTCAGACCCTGCCACTTTTTGTCTGACATTCCTCCAGTGGTCCAACCCATTAACTTATCTGTGCAAAATAATCAGAAAACGTAAAAGAACAGTCTGGTTTTTGGCATTGCTAGCTAGTTGGCTTAACTAATATAACTGGTACTTATCATTGTCTGGTCAGAGACTTACTAATGTGGATGTCTCTGAAGGGTAACAAACTGCAAAAGGGAGGGATTGTAATTTCCAGAGAAGGAAGCAGCATTTGTTCATTTTGTTCAAATGCTGGTCCCTGTGTGTGTTCCACATGTGTGCACCACATGCCTGAGTCTGGAATTGTTTTTGGACAGGTGGTGCCTGTTGACCTGCACATGGGCCATAGTTATCCTCATGGTCCAAACTTGGAGCATAAAGAGTGGGGCTTGCCAGCGCCTCTCCAGTTCCTTCTTAGTGCTCTGGTCAGAGTCAGAATTTTCAGTGTCCTCAGCTGCTTCCTGCTTTTGTTGCTGTAAATATACAGTATGTAGATAACTTTTAGCAGTTTTTAATATTTTATAGTGTCATCTAACATAGTAGTTATATGATGTTTGCCTCTCTTTGGGGAATCTTCTTACTAAGAAATCTGAGATTATGCCCAAAAACCCAGTGCTCAAACTGCTTTACCCTTGTTCCTTTTCTGTGTGCAATGAACATCCAGTGCTGTTTCTGAGAGACAAACACAATAAAGTGATGTAGGGCCATTCTTTGAATCTTTTTGCATTCTTTCATGATACAGTACACTTTGGTACGGTCTTCCACTGTGGGAACTGCAGCTCTTTTCTGCATTGTTGGACCCACCTCCTGTCTGGCCACTGCTTGATAGTCTCAATGTGTGGGAAGTGCCCAGGGACCCTTGCTTGGAACATGACTTACTGGAACAAGAGGTTTTTTCAATATGTGGTTTCTACCTGTATTCTACTACCTGCTTTCTATCCCTGCTGCTGCAGATTGCTTGGCCTGCAGGAAGACTAAGAACAAGAGAGGGACACCGACCCATGCCTCCCTTTTATGCCCTTGATTCGGAGGACAGGGAGCTAAGGCTGACATTTAGGCCAATGGACACGACTTTAAAAAAAATATAAAATAAAATAAAAACATAATCTATGCTCGGGCGTGTTGTGCACATGTGTACCCAGGTGTGGAACACAGATAGGGAGTCTCTCAATTCAAAGAATCTCCTGCTACAGGTAAATAACCTCCATTCTTAAATAGGTGGTGTTAATTGTCCTGTATTGGTGCTCTGTAGTGCCCTCTGCCTAAATAGAGGTCTAGATTCCCCTCCTCGAGGCTGATCAGCACCCATAAAGTAAATCTAAGGCTCCCTTGTCACTGAGATGGAAAGGTTGGTTATGTTCAGGAAGTTCATATATGTACTTGTCAAGGCTTAAAATGTGACTGTAATAAGAGTGCATCTGTGTAACTTCACAAATTAAGTTTTAAACTCCTTTTGCTCAGAAAAATCTGCTTTGTTTTAGGCCCAAGAAGAGATGGCCTGGAGGATAGCAAAGATGATAGTCAATGATGTAATGCAGCAGGCACAACATGACCAGCTTTTGGAAAAAGTTACAAAGGTAAATACCGAAGTCTCAACCATTTATTTTTCCAGTCTGACTTAAGCAAAACTGTTGGAAGAATGAAACTTTTGCGCACTTCTCTTAGCATGTTTGATAACTGGAGAGTGTATGTGCCTGTGCATGTGTATTATCTATGATTTCTTTAGCATTTTCATTAACATGAAATCAGAGCTTTTAAAATAAGGTTTTAAGACAGTTGTTTTCATGGAGGAGTTTCTCCCCTGAGACACCAAGGTGTAGGGGGGTATGTGTGGGTGTGGGTGTGTGCGCTCACGCGCACACACACGGAGTCCTGTAGCACTCCTCATATGGTGGTAGTTTAGAAAAGTCACAAAGGAACGATCTTAACTTCAAGAGATTTGTCTTGTTATGATGGAGGATCAATATTGGAATGCTTTAGTTAAGTTCATACTAGCTATTTCAAGTTGATAAATGCTTAAATACTTGCTTAATGTAACAATAAACATTTTTAAAAAGCAAGGAGTCTTGTGGCACTTAAAGACTAACAGATTAATTTATCACATGAGCTTTCATGGGAGAATATCCCGCTTCATCACATGTTTTGAAGAGGGAGAACTTACAGAATTGGATGAAAATAAATGCAGGGGAGTGTAAGACATGGGATCGGGTCATACTGCAACAGTAGATCAGAGCGTTTGTAAGGATTCAAACTCCAGGAAACAGCATACAGAGGGAGGGCAAAGTCAAATTACCTGTTATAATGTGAAAAGAATCCATAGTCATGATTCAGCCCTGCTTTCACACACTTTTGCGTATTAGTTTGATTTCAGCTGTTTCCCTTTTGAAGTCCTGATGTCCCTTTGATTTTCTTGATGACCATTGTTAACAAGTCATCAATGGAGTGATTAGGAAGATGGAAGTGCTCAGCAACTGGTTTTTTTGTGTTGTGATGTCTGATGTCAGTTTTGTATGCATTTATTCTTCTGCGCAAGAATTGTCCTGTTTTGTCCAGCGTATAAGGCTTGGGGGCATTTCCAGAACGTGATGGCATAAATCACATTAGTGGATGAGCAGGTGAAGGACCTTTCTGATGGAGTAGCTGGCTTGATTAGGTGCTATGATGGTGTCTTTTGTGCAGATATGTGGACAGAGTTGGCAGCATGTTGTCCATGATTTCAGCCTTTGCACAGTGGTGGAAACAATGTAGAAGTCTAGACTGTTCTGACCTGGAGGAGTCCACGAAGAATATTTCTTCTTGCGGCATTTGGAGGAAGGTACCTGTGCGTCACTGCATTGATCATTGGTGTTGTGCGAAAAATTCTTTGAGTCTTAGACAGTGAAAGTAGTCCTCCAGGTCACCTCAGAATTTTCTTTTATGTGGCAGTTGTGCTGAAATCGTGGACAAACAACATCTTACACCATAATCTCAGCCATGCAGAAGGCAATGTCATCCACAGTCTCAGAAACAACTCTTAACATTATTAAGGAGACTGACAAAGGAGGTGCAGTCGTCGTCATGGATAAACTGGATTATGACCAGGAGGCTTATAAATAACTCTCCAACACATTCTACAAACCTATTTCCTCTGACCCCACTGAAAAATACAATAAAGAATTACAACGCCTACTCAAACTACCTAAGGCAGCACAGGAACAAATAAAGGCAGACACACCACCAGAACCCCAACCAGGAATATTTTATCTACTAGCTAAAATCCATAAAAAAGGAAACCCTGGATGCCCCATTGTCTCAGGCATTGGCGCTCTTATAGCATGGGTATGTGGACTACCTCCTCAGACCCTATGTTGTCAACATCCCTAGCAATCTTCAAGCTACCACGGATTTCTTGGGAAATATCCAGTCCATCAGTGAGCTTCCTGAAAACACCATCCTGGCCACTATAGATGTAGAAGCTCTCTACACCAACACCCCACACAAGGATGGATTACAAGCTATTAGAAGAACCATCCCAGATGATGCCACAGCACAGCTTGTAACTGGACTTTGTGCTCACCCACAACCATGTCAGATCTGAGGACAGTTCATACCTCCAAGTCAGTGGCTCTGCTAGGGGTACCCGCATGGCCTCACAGTATGCCAACATTTTTATGGGCGACTTAGAACATTTCCTCAAGTCTCATCCCAAAACACCTCTCTTCTCTACTTACGCTATATTGATGACATCTTCATTCTTTTGGACCCATGGCATGGATGCTCTTGGAGATTTCCACAACTTCCACCCCACAATCAAATTGAGCCTGGGACACTCCACACAGGAGATCCACTTTCTGCACACTACAGTAGAAATTAGGGATGGACGCATCAACACCACTGTATACTGAAAACCTACTGATTGGTATAGTTATCTGTATACCTCGAGCTTCCATCCTAAATACATCACATGATCCATTGTTTACAGCCAAGCCCCAAGATATAACCACATTTGCTCTGCTCCCTCAGACAAAGACAGACATCTTCAGGATCTTTATCAAGCTTTCTTAAAACTATGGTACTCACCTGGAGAAATAAAGAAACAGATTGACAGGGCCAGACGGGTACCCCACAGCCAACTACTACAGGAAAGGTGCAAAAAAGAATGCCACTGGTCATCACATACCACCCTCAAGTCAGACCTCTACAACAGATTAAGGACCTCCAGCCTATTTTAAAAGATGACCCCTCACTCTCTTTAGCCTTGGGAAACAGATTTCTCCTCGCCTACAGACAACCCCTGAACCTTTAAACAGATACTCACCAGCAACTATGGAGCTAACAACAGAAACATTAAAGGAGGCACAACAAACACGCTACCAGCTCTGTCCACATCTGCACAAAAGACACCATCGTAGGACCTAATCAAGCCACTACTCCATAGAAGGATCCTTTACCTGCTCATCCACTAATGTGACTTATGCCATCATGTGCTGGAAATGCCCCCAAGCCTTATACATTGGACAAACAGGACAATCCCTGCACAGAAAAATACATGTACACAAAACTGACATCAGAAATCACAACACACACACACAAAAAAAAAAAGTTGCTGAGCACTTCCATCTTCCTAATCAGTCCATTGATGACTTGTTAACAATGGTTGTCAAGAAAATCAATGGGACATCAGGACTTCAAAGAGAAACAGCTGAAATCGAACTAATATGCAAATTAAATTGTGTGAAAGCAGGGCTGAAAGATGACTATGGATTCTTTTTACATTATAAGAGGTAATTTGACTTCACCCTCCCTCTGTGTGCTGTTTCCTGGAGTTTGAATCCTTACAAATGCTCTGATTTGCTGTTGCAGTATGACCTGATCCCATGTCTTATACTCCCCTGCATTTATTTTCATTCAGTTCTGTAAGTTCTCCCTCTTCAAAGCATCTGACGAAGTGGCATATTCTCCCATGAAAGCTCATGTGATGGATAGATCCGCTAGTCTTTGCTTTTTTTGCTTTACTTGACCAACACGGCTGCTCTTTTGGAAATAAACATTTAAAAGCCATTGCTTGTGGGCCACACTGAATTTATCACTGTACGCTTATAGCATGAAGAAATAGGGGAGCTCAGTTGATTTTTGGATTTGATTTAACATTATTTTGAAGTATGTTTTAATTTTCTAAACAGCATTTCTGGCTTTCTGCCATAACACAAGATTCCAGGTTATTCCTGGAGTGCAAACAGGTTTTTTATGAAACAAGATGTCCTGTGGTGCTTCTAAAGATTAACAAATTTATTTATTGCATGAGCTTTCATGGGCACAATCCCACTTCATCAGATGCATGAAATGGAAAATATAACGTGTTAGCTGTAAATGGGAACAAGGAAGAGGGTAGGTCACAAGGTCAACTCAAACAGATCCAGAGGAATAGATTGCTAGCCTATCTTTGCAAAAGCAACAAGCCATTTTGACTCAAACGGTGTGGGACAGGGAAGCAGGAGCTAAGAAGGATAGTTTTAATTTCCTGCTGTATTCCTCTTTTTATCTCTTGATATTGGTAGTCAAAATTTCTGAAGGTCAGGGATGACCTAAGAAATCTATCTGTAGCTATATACCACCATCATTAAGAAGTTTAAATGTCTAATCAAACAGTGACAGTCTTCCTGATTCTGGAGGCAGTGATGTGCATGACTTAAACAAGAATCCCTCAATTTAAATTTGTCTACAAATGAGCTAATTCCAATCTAGTCGATAAGGTGATTTTGAATACACTAGCATTTGAAAAACTTATCAAACTCTCTTTAGTCAATGTGGTCAACATTTTGTGAACAACACTGTTTGTCCTTCTACTAAATGATTGATCTGTATACTTTTCAGCCACACTGTCTACAATGAACTTTTAATCCTATTTTTCCTTTTCTAGCTATGATTTTAGGAATGCCAGAGCAAGGAAATCTGGTTTTCTGCTTTTGAAGATAAGTGAACTTTTCCCCTTTTGGTGGATTCTCCTTTAACACAGCCAATGAAAACAAAGCACTGTTATTTCAGACAGCTAGTCCTTATCTATTAGAAAAGGAGCAATCCTATATCTCCTCTGCAAAGTGCAAAGTAACAATTTTTCCTTATTGCACATGATATTCACAATAATGAAGGTTTTAAAGAGATGAAGATTCAATTCATGAATGTGTCCCTGGGAAGCAGTGATCAGTTTCACAGATATTTTACCCCACTCAGAAGGACTGTTGATCACAATATCTTGAATGGCACATGGGCCACACCAGGGAGGGGAAAGGTTTTGCTGTAGTTTCTACTTCTACTACTTTTAATTTTGAAACACACAACTGTAAAGGCAACTACCCTGATATTACTATTGGAGAGGTCATCTGAGATGAGGAATATGTTGGCAGAGTGATCGAAAGAGCTATAACCATAATTTTTTCCTTACTTGAACTAGATAAGTATTGAACTGTAAGATAAATTTTTACTTCCTCCATAACTGCATTAACTTTGGAAGAAGCATGAAATGGCCAGGAGCAAAGACTGAACAGTGTAACTCTTTCAGCCCTTAGTCAAGCTGTTACACTTGCACACAAGTTCCATTATGAGTTGCTGCCATTCTCCACAGTGTACTGTCCTCAAACTGAAACAGTCTATTCCAAGATCTGTTTTAAGGAAAATGTCGTCATTCATTCAGTTCTGTGACACTTGGCCAATATTTTCAACTTTTGCAACTTGCCTAATCTTCGTTTTAAAAACCACAGCATCTAACCACACTTCCATTCTCTTGGTCTCCAGAGCATGTGAAGCACTTGACTTGTCACTCCATTATATTATCGCTGTGTTTTTTTTATTGCAAAACATTTCTGGTTTGGGTTGATTTTATACTGATTGCTTTTTCTCTAGATTACACAAAAAAAATCACTTTATAAAAATTCTCAATCATCTTCAATGTTCAGAAAGTCTTGATTGACTACCAAATGTTACTCTGTTGCAATATCTGACTATTTGAATATATAGAGGAACACTGTATTATCTAAGAAGAAGCAAAAAGGCTGTGTATAGGTTTTTGGTACTATGTACCACCTCTTATTTCTCTCATGCCCAAGTATTCATGTACTTAAAACATATATTTAATTGTGTTTTTTGATTTAAAATATATAAATAATAAAATTTGTGTCAATTTTCTGTTTTGATGGCATTCAGTTTTTCCTGTGTATCTTATGAAAAGAACCCTGAAATGCCTTTGTCTGGTTTATGGTTGGCCAGACTTGCAGTGTGCTTAACGGAAATGCCCATGTGTTCATTTGGTTTGTTTTTAGGTGAAAAATATGCATTAGCTTAGCAAAATGAAGTTCTTAAATCTGCTCAACTTGGTTATTTCGGGGACAATGAATCCTCAGTCTAGAACAGCATAGAATAAGTGCCTTTGATACTCCTTAGGGAAGTGGTTCCCAATCTTTTCAAGGCTGGGGACCCCTTTTCAGCATAAAAACTTTGCAGTACCCCAGTGTGCTATGAAATTTTATACAAAGGAAATGAAAATCAGTGTAAAGCATTTTCATCTTAACCAATATTCTATCCAACCAAAATTACAACTCATAAAACCTGTGAAACCTCTTCAAATTAGAAGTGAGGCATTTGGTCTTTTGATTCTAAATGGTGAACATTCTAAACACAGGTGGCCAAAGGGCAAAACTGAGATGGTGTATTTTTTCCAGTGGATTTGAAACATTAATACATTTGATCCTCCTTCAGCTTGCTGTATGCACTGTTGGAGACTCTAAGACCATAACCATAGTAAATGTAAGTAAATATGACAGGTATGAGCAATCAGTTCAGCTGAAAAAAGTAGGCATGCTGTGGAATTTTTTCTCATCGAAGCATGCCCTGTTACTGAAAAGGTTGGGAACTGCTGCCTTAGGGGACTGTTCTGGAAAACGAAGTGTTCAAACAGTAGGACATAAAATTGTAACTCTGAGAATTTGGGGAGAAAGGACACTCCTGGAGCTGCCTTGGACCAGTAACTCATTGTCATGCTGTTCATGCAGTGGCACCGAGTAGTAGATTGTTCTGGCAATGCTATGAAATTTGAGCACAGTTTTGTGTAACTTAGGCTTTGAGGTCTCTCCTCTTAATGCAATGCTCCTGATGGAAGCAAGAAGATTTTCTGTAGAACCAAGACTGTTAGAAAAGTGCAGCTGTACTCAATCACTAACAAATCTGTACTACATGGGTATGCATTGACTTAAATTCAGATGTTTGTAACCACCTCATGCCCATGTCTGTTGCCAAGATGCAAAGAGGTAGCTATGTTAGTTCAGTTCAGTAAAAAGTCCTGTGGCACATAGACTAACATGTATTGCATGAGCTTTCATGGGAGAAAATCCCACTATGCCAGACACTTTGAAGCATCTTTGAAGTGTGTGAAGTGAGATTTTTCTCCAGTGTCTGATTTTTGCATATGTATGAGGTTAGTGGGGAAAAGTCTCCAGAGAGTCTAACTTCACCATTCCAATGATAAAGAATTTTGAGGCATGTTATATCCTACTGACAAGTTTCAGTGGACCTCTTGGTTGACGTGAGGCATTTGCCATTGCACTGACATTCCAGAAGCTGTGTACTGTTTCAGCAGTGACTGGAACATAATGTTTTTAGTTAGGAGGCAGCAATAAATTATTGAAAATTGTGCTCTTTAGCGTGCATCAGAATAAAGAACAGTGGTACAGTTTGCTGTGCTGAAGTTCTAAGAGGGTAGAAAACTAGCAATGAGAACCTTGGGGGTTTATCACCGGAGTTACTTGTCTGTACAAGTTTTTCTTCCTGGCCCTTTTGATGGGTTTGCACTAACTGTGGCTTGTCAGAAACATAGGATTTTGACTGACAGAAGATCTCAAGGAAAGGGAAAAAAGTTGCTTCAAAAACATAGTTGGGAACTGTAAGACAATCACACTGAATTTTGTATCTGACTACTATAGCTACCTCAGCATTTCATTTCTTCCAGCTGGGTACTGACAATCCCCTGCAGGGTGCTATCCCAGCTCAGTTGGTGGAAGGACGCCCACTCGGTCCTGGAAGGGGTACCATTCGTAGAGGACACCCCATTGTTCACCCTCACAACTGATGCTTCGGATATGGGGTGGGGAGCGCTGCTCAATACAGGTGACCAGACCCAAGGCCGTTGGTCCCTGGCAGACAGACAACTGCACATAAACGTCAGGGAGCTACGCGCAGTCTGCCTAGCCTGCAGAGCATTCCTCCACCTGCTGCAAGGGAAGGTAGTAAAGATCCTGATGGACAATGTAACATCGATGTATTACATAAACCGTCAAGGAGGAGCCCGCTTCCCCCACCCACTGTCGAGAGGCCGTCAGTCTTTGGGAAATGGCAGTGAGGTATGGTGTCCGGTTAACAGCTTCCCATCTCCCCGGGACTCAGAACCGGGCAGCGGACAGACTCAGCAGGCAGTTCCTTCCCACTCACAATTGGTTGCTCCACCCCGAGGTGGCGTCCATGATTTTCCAGAAGTGGGGTACTCCCCAGGTGTACCTGTTTGCCAGGCGCTGGAACAGGAAGTGCCCTTGTTTTTGTGCTCTTCGGGGCATGGAGAAGGGATCAGTCTCAGACGCGTTCCTGTTTCCATGCACCGAGGGCTTGCTTTATGCCTTCCCTCCGATCCCCTTGCTCCACAAGGTCGCCCTCAAGATAAAGAGGGACAGGGCGGACGTCATCTTGATTGCACCAGCATGGCCTCGTCAACCATGGTTCACAATGCTGATGGACATGACAATAGCACCAGTCTGGGAGCTCCCTCTGTGGCCAGACCTTCTTTCTCAGGACCACAGGAGACTGTTAGACCCCAACCTGTGGTCCCTACACCTAGCAGCCTGGAGGCTCCGTAGCTAACCGCGGAGGAGAGGGTGTGCTCCCTGCATGTCCAGGAGGTGCTCCTGGGAAGCAGAAAGCCCGCCACACACAAGTCGTACAGGACCAAATGGAGATGCTTCACCATGTGGGCACAGTCTTGCGAGGTGTACCCCCAGTCTTCCCCTATCCAACTGGTGTTGGACTACCTCCTCCACTTGCAGCAGTCGGGGCTGTCCCTGTCGTCCCTTCAGGTCCACCTAGCGGCCATTTCGGCCTTCTGTCCACCATACCAGGGCAGGGCGCTCTTCTCCCACCCAATGGCCACACGGTTCCTTAAGGGGATTGAGCGCCTTTTTCCTCAGGTTAAGCCCCCAACGCCTCTCTCTGGGATTAAAACTTTGTCCTCCACAAGTTAATGGGCCCTCCTTTTGAGCCGATGGCATCCTGCTCCCTCTAGCATCTGTCGCGGAAAACAGCCTTCCTAGTGGCAATTACCTCTGCCCTCTGAGTGTCAGAACTCCAGGTATTGGTCTCTGACCCTCTGTACACCACATTCTTCAAAGACAAGGTGGAGCTGCGACCACATCCGGCTTTCCTCCCAAAGGTGTTCACGCCCTTTCACTATAATCAAGTGATAACCCTGCCAGTCTTCTTCCCAAAGCCACACAAATCAAGGGAAGAGGCCAGATGGCATACGTTGGATGTCCGAAGGGCTCTTGCCTTTTACACTGAACGCACAAAATCATTTAGACTACACAGCTTTTCGTACTGGTCGCCAATAGAATGAAAGGCTCCCCCATCTCGTCCCAGTGACTGTCCACATGGATAGCGGAATGCATACGATACTGCTACACCCTGGCAAACCAGCTACCGCCATCCAAGGTAACGGCACACTCCACAAGGGCCCAAGCGTCCTCTTCGGCGTTCTTGGCTAACGTACCAGTCATGGACATCTGCAAGGCTGCCACGTGGTCTTCGATCCACACATTCACCGCCCACTATGCTGTGGTACAGTAGACCAGGGATGACGCTGCCTTTGGAAGAGCGGTCCTCCAGGTCTCCCAATGTTAACTCCGCCCACCATCCAGGTACAGCTTCTGATTCACCCATAGTGAAAATGGACACAAGCAAGCACTCAATGGAGAAAGACGGTTGCTTACCTGTAACTGATGTTCTCTGAGATGTGTTGCTCGTGTCCATTCTACTCCCACCCACCATCCCCGCTTTTGGAGTTAGTGGAAAGAAGGGACTGGTGTGTGCAGACCCAGGGAGTGCTATTATACTGTGACGTGAGCACGCGATGTCAGAGGGCTCCATCCCTGGGTCTACGGCTACTGCTAAGGGCAAAAAGTCTTCCAGTGACTGAGCAGGCAAGCGAATGCATTACCCATAGTGCTGCTCACATCATTCAGTTGCAGGTGACTGCTAGCTGTATGCGTGGATGGTGGGAGGAGTTAGTCTACTCACACTGCGTACAGCTCTGCCTAGAGCAGCAGCATCTCTAGTCTGCTGGGCAATGGCGTAGTGTGTCATGAAGGTATGAATCGATGACCACGTAGCGGCCCTGCAGATCTCTTGGATCGGGACCTTGGCAAGTAAGGCCGTAGAGGATGCTTGAGCCCTGGTAGAGTGGGCTCTAACAGTTTCAGGAAGAGGCGTTTTCGACCTTCCGTAACAGTCCTTGATACAGTTCACAATCCATTTAGAGATGCACTGAGAGTATACTGGTAAACCTCTTACGTTCGGCGACAGCCACAAACATTTGGGGGTCTTGTGAAATGGCCAGGTGCGCTCGATGTAGGTTAGGAGTGCTCTCTTCACATCCAGTGTATGCCACTTCCTCTGGTTCTGTGTAACATGGGGATCTGGGTAAAAAAAATGACAAGCAAATTTCCTGGTTAAGGTGGAAAGGGGTGGCCACCTTAAGGAGGAAGGATGGGTGATGACACAAAACCACTTTATCTGGGTAGAACCTTATGTATGGGGGTTCCGAGGCTAGAGGGCTTTCAATTCTGAAACTTTTCTAGCAGAGGTGATTGCTACTAGGAAGGCGACCTTCCAGGACAAGACCAGGAGGGTGGCTGAGTCCAAGGGTTCATAGGGCAGCTCTGTCATTGCCCGGGGGATGATATTCAGGTCCCAAGTTGGGGTGGGCTTATGAAGTTAAGGAAAAAGTCTCTCCACCGCTTTTAGGAATCTGACGGAGGTGGGATGGGAGAACGCTGCCCATCCACACTCTTGTGGAGAGCGGAGATTGAGAGTCCATTTAGTGGCAATGAGGAAGGGAAGAGGCCTCCTTCCCTTAGATCTAGCAAATAGTCAAGAATCAGGTGATTCAGAACCGATACAGGGTCTACACCCTTGTCCCGAGCCCAAATGGAGAATCGCTTCCATTTGGTTGTGTACGTGGACCTGGTAGATGGTCTTCTGCTATCAACCAGGACCTTCTCAGCCCTGTCTGAGCAGAACCTCTCTTGCTCACTGACCCAGAGAGCATCCAGGCCATCAGGTGTAGGTGGCCCGGGTCTGGATGCTGAAGGCGTCCCAAATCCTGCGTCAGGTGGTCCTCTCACTGTGGGAGGTGGGGTGGGATCCCTATGGACATGTCCTGCAGGAGTGCTGTCTGGGCCAGTCCAGAGCTATTAGTATTATGTTTGCACCATCCCTGTCGATTTTCAGGCGTACTGTCTGTATCAGGGAAACTAGTGGGAAGGTGTACATCGGGGCCCCAACCAGTTGATGAGGAAGGCATCGGTGAGGGACCTCTCCTCCTGGCCCCTGAGGGAGCAGAACTGGGAGCACTTGCAACTCTACAAAATCACAAACAAGTCTATCTGGGGAAAACCCCATTTGTCTACCAGGAGGGAGAACACCTCGTCGTGAAGGGATGACTTGTGGTTCGCTAGCGGTTTTCTGCTTAGAGAGTCCACTAGCCAATTGTCCAGCCCCGGTAGGTGGGAGGCCACTGGGATGAAATTGTCGTATGGCCAGTTCCCAGAGTTTGCATGCCTCCTCGCAAAGTGACGTAGAACGGACCTCCCCACTTGCTGATTCGTGTAGAATACAGCTGTGGTATTGTCCGTGAGGCTCGGGACCATCCTGGCCCGGATCTTGTCTAGGAAGGTCAGGCAGACTAGTCTGGCCCTTAGTTCCTTCACATTTATGTGGAGAGGCCTGTTGGTGCGGGACCAGAGCCCCTGAATGGAGAGTCCCCCAGAGATGTGGGCCCCCCACCTTGTGTCTGAAGCATCGGTTGTTAAGGTCACTGAGGGCCTGAGGTCTTTGAAGGGAATTCCCCCCCCCCCCATGGCAAAGCAGGGATCCCTCCAAACCTGAAGTGTCCCCAGAGTCTCCTGGGGGACTGAGAGTACCTTGTTCAGGGAGTCCCTCCATATGTGGAACAGCGTGGAAAGCCAGATTTGGAAAGGTCTCATCCTCAGCCACACTGTCTGGATCACTGAGCTGGAGGCTGCCATGTGACCGAGGAGCTGCAGGCACCATCAGGCTGTGGGCACAGGGGACATTAGCAGCTCAGAAATGATGGTGCAAATGGACCGAAATCTGGAGCGGGGTAGGAATGCTAACCCCTTTCGGGCATCTAGAGCCCCTATGAACTCTTGTGTTTTGGGATGGGTGGAGCTTTGACTTCTCTTGGTTTATATGGAGGGTCAGATAGTCGCAGAGCCTCACTACTGCTTTGACATGGACCTCTGCCTTGGGAGCTTGATTTCCCGACTATCAACTCATCATCTAGAAAGGGATAAATTCTTATGCCCCATCTGCACAAGTATGCCACGACCGGCGCCATGCACTTTGTGAACACCCTGGTGGACAGGGAGACCCCAAAAGGGAGAGAGGTGAACTGAAAGTGGTGGTTTGCCACCATAAACCTTAGGAACCACCTGTGGTGGGGCCTTATGACTATGTAAAAGTAGGTGTTTTTCAGATCAAAGGCCACGAACCAATCCCCAGGGTACAGAGACGGAAGGATTTGTGTTAGGGAAACCATGTGGAACTTTATGCTCCTTATGAGTTTGTTTAAGGCTCTGAGATCTAGAATGGGTAGAAGGTCCCCACTGGATTTTGGGACTAGGAAGTATCGGGAGTAAACCCCTTTTCCCCTCTCCCACTTGGGGACCTTTTCTATGGCTCAGAGGGAGAGGAGTTTCTGGCATTCGACCTCGAGAAGGTAAGACAGTTCCTGGTTTCCAAGGGATGAATGAGGAGGTGATTTTCTGTCCTGAAGAATTGAAAGAAACCGAATACGATACCCCTCCGTGACCGTCTCGAGGACCCACTGGTCGGATGTGATGTTGGCCTAGTGGGGTGTGAAGCGGTGTAAGCAGTTGGGGACCGGCTGATTTGTGGGTTCGTTAGCCATACAGTAACCGTCAAAAATGCTGTTTCTTCCCCAATGAGCATTCGGGGGCCTGTCCACACCTGCTCGATTGGGGAACATGGGACTTCACTCTTTCCTGAACGGCCTTGTCCTTGTCCATATCCCCAAGGTGGCACTGGGACAAGGGGAGGGACCTCGGGAATGTGCTCTGCAGCTGAATCTGTTGTTTTAACTGCTGAAGTTGTTGTTGGAGGAGTTGATGGGGTTTTACAGAGCATCTGTTAGGTTGCTGTTGAACCCCGGGTTCGCGATGTGACTGGGATGGACCAGCGACACCCACCAATGAGACAGACACCAGTTCAATTAAACAAAAAAAACCCTACTTTTATAGTGACACCTTAAACACCTTCAACCCCGTAACAGTGTAAAACAGGGAGATCTATACAAAAACACTTGTAATCAACTAACAACATGAAGCAAAAATCTGTATAGGACACTTATAACCAACTAATAGCATAAAGCAAAATCTAAATGAACACTTATAACTAAATGACAATATAAAGCTAAAAACTTATGCAAAGCACTTATAACCAAGTAACAGTGTGGAGCAAGAGTCTATATAAAGCACCTGTAAAACACCTCCAGCCAAACAACAGGATAAAGTATGAGAGTCTATGCAAAACACTTACAACCTACAAAAGTACTTATAGTTAAATAACAGTATGGATTAATGACCTACAAGAGGGTGGCCATAATAAGTCAAGGACTTTTCTGGCCTTTTACTGCCTCAACATCGGTATAGGCACTGACCAGCCCACCCGACGCATATTTACCAATGGCTGGAAGCCATTCCTCCTTGCTAGCCAAGAAGGGTGGGCGGCAGAATGGAAAAAAAGTCAGATGAGAGAAAAATAAACCCCCACACTCCCCCCGTGTACACTGGGGAAGTTTGGGGCCAGCAGTTTAGAGCAGAAGCAGAGTAATGAACAATTATACAGTAAGAAGGATGCAAAATACAAATGACTAACAAAACACCTGGCAAATTAACAACACAAAACTATGCTAGACCTTAAACAACTATATCATAAAAAGATTATACAGAATACAGAGAAAATAATAACAACTACACAAACTATGCAAAACTCAGGTGAAGAAGCTACAATCACAGACTATATATAAATGGTACCAAGTAGAATGATTAAGAGAAGGTAGGAGGCCTATATCGATTTATAATACCTGTCCCAGGACCGCAGTAGAACCTAAAGCGAGGAGGCAGACCAGCTGCAGCATCTCAGCACTTAATCGTTCGGCCAGCAATCTGTGTACACCCCAAAAAAAAAGAGGGTCTTGGGGGTGGGTACTCCCTGTCTCAATCGGGGGATCAGTCCGACCAGGTTGCGACGTGCCCTTTAGCATCCGAGGGTGGGAGAACAACAAGCTAGCTGAGACAGGGGGTTTTAATAGAATTTTGCCCAGCCAGAGTAAAAATAGCCAATTAGGAGTGGGATCCTGGTCAGGACCAATGATAAAACTGGGACCCCAGACAATGACCCCTCCTTCGTGGTGACGGGGGTGCCGAGAAACTGTTCAGGGGGGATAGGAACTCACCCCCCTCCTTGCTGACACAAAGCTGGGGAGGAAGAAACTCACACAGGAGATTGAGAGCCATCGGGGAGATTGATACTTAACACTCTTTCCCCTTGTGCTGGATGGCCCGGAGGTGGAGGCCCATCAGGGAGCATAATCCAGGGGGCTACGTGTGGGGCGGGGTGGCCATCATGGCTGCCACCTCCGCTGACAGTTGCGGGGTGTAAATTCCCAGCAACCGGAGCATGGCTCTCCAGTCTTTCATGCTATGGAGCCTCACATCCATGGACTCGGCAAAAAGGTCAGGGCCTTTGAATGGGAGGTCCTAAATAGTGACCTGCAGCTGTGGTGGTAGGCCAGAGCCCTGTAGCCAGGCCAAACGACGCATTACTACAGCCGCTGCCATCATACAGGCGGCTGTGTCGACAGCATCCCAGATAGGCATCAGAGCGTCTCTAGATGCCATTTCCCCTTCAAGCATCATGTCGAAGTCTCTAAGACGATCCTTCGAGCTGGCTGGATAAAACTCATGAGGTCCCTTCCAACCCTATGATTCTATAATGGCGTAGAAGCCATGCATGGCATTCCAGAGGTTAAAGATATACCTTGTCATAAGGGCTGAGTGGTTTGCTATGCGCAGTTGAAGGGCTGCTGTGGAGTAAACCTTCCTGCCAAGCAAGTCAAGCTTCCTTGCCTCCTTATTCTTAGGGGTGGAACCCAGTGACCTTGCCTCTCCTTCTGATTCATGGTGTCAGTGACCAGCGACCCCGGGGTGGGGTGCTGGAACAGAAAGGAGAATTTGTCTTGAGGGACATGGTACTTACGGTCCGCAACCCTGGATACAGGTGGGATCGAGGACGGGGTTTGCCAGCGGGCTTTGACAAGGCTGTATACTCCTTTGTGGAGCGGTACAGACACCTTAGTGGGTGGAGCCCTCTGGCCGACGTCAAAGAGGGAGTTCACCTCCTCTTGGACGACTCGAGCTCCAGGTTCAGGTTTGCTGCCATATGGCATAGCAACTTCTGGTGGGCACCAGAGTCCTCGTCACAGTCAGTCAGTCTCTCAAAGGTGTATTCATTGGGTGAAGAGGAAGAACGGGTCCGCAATCTACTCCGACGTGTAAGTCGGGATTGGGTTCATCATCCAAGAAGTCAGAATCTGTGGTCTGTGAGGGGAACCGGACAGAGCAGTGCCGTGAGGCTAGAGTGTCATCAGCAGCCACGTCAGGCCAGTTGTGTGACCAGTCTTTAAAAGATGTTCCGGCTTCCAGATGACGCAGAGGGGAGTGGCCTCAGTTAGGTTGCAATGTGGTACTCAGAGGGGAGGGCCCCGCTGGTCCAGGTGGGCCTGAGGGTCTGTTCTTGCGCCGAGGTGCGGGCGAGGGAGCGTGTTTACGGCGCCGTTTCCCTAAATGTTCCCTTATCCATATTGCCATCTTGAGAGGAGAAGAGCATACGGAGGCCAGAGGCAAAGTTGACGCCAATCTGTGGGAAGGGGCTCCCGAGGCTTGGGAGCACGGCACCGACACGTCTTGGAAGGAACGTGGGGAGAAGGTCAGGGAGCAGTCCTCTGCTGAATGTGGTGCTGGAGGTGGGCTGGACGGCACTGGGTTGGGAGTGCCGTTCCTGGCGCCGTGTTGCGGTGCCGGTGGTGGGCTAGGTGGTACTGGGTCGGCCAACTGGGCTTCCAGTGCCGCAGTCAGCATTCAGCTGGTTTTCCTTCACGGTGCCAGAGAATGCGTCTGCACCGACATGGGAACCTGTGGCATCGGCGGCACCGCTAGCAGTACCGTCTTGGGTTCAGCACCAAGATAATTCAGCAATCTAAGTATTTGGTGCCCCGACAGTACCAGCAAGGGTGTTGACCAAGGCTTTAGGCTCAGCACCAGAGATCAGTCCCGGGGTTTCAGCGCCCCAGCCAACGGATGAGTTGGCAGAGCACTCAGGGCTCGGGCAGCATCAGAGGCTTGCGCGTTGCTCTGGCAAGGGATCGGAGGTGCAGCTCTCTGTCCTTGCAAGTCCTCCTTTTGATGGACTGGCAGAGGGAGCAGCTCTCAGCAAGATGGGACTCACCGAGGCATGTGAGGCATTTATCGTGTGGATCGTCAAGCGGGAAAGCTTTACAGCATCCTAGGCATGGCTTGAAACCAGGCATCTTGAATTTTGCAGTAGAAGACAGCCACTTGCTTACACAAGTTTGTTCACTGATGCGAAACTATTGCTGAGGGCAGAAAAAGGAACTGGGAGGGTCAGGGTCACGGTTACCTATATAGCCACAGTCGTGGCATAGAGGGGTCTTGGCCACGTGCCCTGACCTGACAGGCTAAGGCTGAAGAATTTACGAGCTACCGTGCACTTCAGCACGTAGAGTAGACACCTGTAACTGAATGGCGTGAGCAGCGCTCAAAGGAGAACTGTGAGCTCCATGTTAATGGGGACTTGATTCCGAAGAGGTATAAAGCCAGTGCAGCTGTCAGTTAAGTACTTTTCTGTCCATCAGGATGGCAGCAGCATCAGTTAAGGTGCTTATTCCACACTGTCAAACTGCCTCCTGCCTGTTCCCTTCCCCATCTCTGTTATCTAAGCACAAATCTGCTACCTGTTGAAAACTGGCGCAATGGGCATGCTGCAAAGTTAATAAATAGTGCTTAATTAAGATAGGAATGGATAATGGCAGGGCTCTGGCTCTAATTCTTTTGTATTTAGAGCCTTCTGTTTTTAAAATAAATGATGCTGCTGCAGAATTTTCAGCTTGTACTGTTGTACTGGAAAGTGCTGCATCTGTGTGTCTGCATGGGAGTGACCTTGTTCCTATTATTATGCAAGCAGTTGTAAAGATGCCTGAGAGAGTTGCATTCTGGGTAGTGCGTGGCTGGAGTCTGATTGCTAACTTTTCCACAAATGTGGCTAATTTTGCTCACAAGCCTAGTTGGTGAGGATAAACCCAACCCAAAATCTGCATCATGGTATTGAAGCTGTGCTATCAAGAGGATGGAAAGGAGAAGGGTGGCCTAGCAGCTGAGGCACTAGACTGGAATGTGGGAGATTTAGCTTTAATGCCTGCTCTATAACAGCTATCTCGTTGGAACTTGAGAGAGTCACTTTGCATCTGTTCATGTCTCTATAATGGGAATAGTAGCATTTTCCCTACCTTACAGAGGTGGTGAAAAGATAAGTACAGTGAAAACTGAGGTGCTCCACTGTTGTGTTGATAGGAGCCATTTAAGTATCCGCTAGTTCTCCCTGAATAACTGTATGCAGCTGGAAACTTCTAGCAAGCATATATCCACGCACTACAAAACTCAAGGAGATCCACCTCCTTCTCACATAGAAGACTCGAAAAGCAACCCCAAAGACCCAGAAAGTTGTGTGTTGTGCAAAGGATGTGGGGCTAGCGGGATGGAAATCAAACCAATTCTAGGTGACTTACTTGTTTCTCAGGAAACAGACAAGTAGAGGGTCCCACCTGCTGGACACTTCAGTGCAGTATGAAGCCTCTAAGAATGAGAAGTCTTGGCCACATGTTCTGAATCCGTGATCCTTGGAGAAATTGCTGGGGACTGACAGAGGTGGCTAGACCCAGAATGTTTTTTGGTGGTCTGAAGGTAGTGGGTTCTCAGTTGATCTCCTTATTTCCACCTGTTCTGGTATTGAAGGGAAAAAATGAAAAAACAAAATTGCTTTTCCATGGGAACATCAGTCTTGTTATCCCAGGAATGTGGGGGGCCTTAAGCATGGGAGAGGAAATGTCCATGAGACAATCTCACTGTTATAAGATGCTATGAAAAAGGCTGAGAATCACTGACCCTAGGGGTCATGGAGCTAGAGGAAGTGCCTAATTAACAAATTTGCATCTTAGTTTGATGGCTTCATGCAGTGTTTTCTTGCCTCTGGACACTTAAGTTCTGCCCCTTCAGAAATGAAATTAACATGTGATCTCTGGGTTGCTCTACTTCAAAACTCTGAATTGAGTCAGCAGAGTGGCTGTTTCTTCTGTAAGAAAAGAGCTAGAACGGGAATGACAAGGAGGTGGGGACATGGTGGGGTGCCCAGAGTTGAAATAGCACAGGTGCAAGGGCACCAGTGAAGATGTGTAGGGGAACAGCTCCCAGCAACAACTCACATTATCCTCACTCCCTTCATTTTTCTAAAGTCCTATATTTTTGAAATGGGTGGGAAATTGTGAGATCCTGACAGCAGATATAATTTTTGAAGTTGCTTGTTCTTAAACAAGTGGTTCTCAAACTTTAGTGGGGTCTAACCAGGGGTTAAAGTAAGCCAGAGCACAGCAGAATGCTGTTCTAGGGCCCCTGCTGGCTCCATTTTCTATTTTTAGGGGGCCCTAATGCTCAGCCCATAGAAATAGCAGGCCCCAGAACTCCATTCAGCCGTGTGCTGGGAGGGCAGGGATCTACTCTGGCCTGAGGCTGCTCTGACTGAGCATGCTCAGAGCCACATGATCAGGCTGGAGCCTCATCCCAGGCTCAGGCTGCACCAGTGACACGGGCCAGGTAAGGGCGGGAGGGGGTGGGGCTGTATTCTCCCCAGGACTTGAAATGGGGGGGGGGTTGGGGGAGGTTTCAGGGGTGCTCACTGATTTGGTACAAGGCTGTTACTAGCTGACAACTGAGGGGGTGTTGATAGGTGGGGGGAGGCTGTTAGGGAAATCCCTGGTTTGGGTACAGGTGAGCCAGCCTAGTGCAGAAAGGGGTTGACCTGGGGCAGTGGGGGAAGATTGCATGGCACATTGGGGAAGGGTTAGGGGACCAGTAGTGAGACAGACAGTAGCTGGGGTGGGAGAGAGGCATGTAGGAAGCAGTAGCTGGGGTGTGTGAGGAAGGCCCACACCAGCAGGAGGAGGGCCTGCCAATTTACTTTAACCCCTGGTTGTGACGCACTTGATGGCATGTTGTAACGCAACAGGATACACTAACTCCCCACCACTATCAGCTCTTCTATCTACCCCTCATCCCCCCTGCCTGATCCGGCCATCTCTCAGGCGACACAGTATTATGTCCCCAGGCAGCGGTTGAGAACTACTGATTTAGACTACCCTTCTCATTACATTTGTATAACCACTTCTCTGAAGATGCTACAGTGATCTTGGTCACTCAGATGAGGCCACCCTTTTAAGCAAGATATATATATATATATATATATATATATATATATATATATGACACTGACCCTGATCCTCCTCAGTTCCTTTTTCCACCCTCAGCGACGGTTTTGAAACAGCCCACTCCTCGCAATTATGCAACTGCCTGTCTATTCTAGCATGTATGAGCCGCCCATTTAACTTTGAAGATCTGTTCTGGACAACGTTCCACCGAGAACTGCCCGTACCAAGCATACGAACCCGGAGCCAGAAGACCACTCTGAACTGTCACTAACAATGCCAGGCTTCAACCTCTGTGCTTCTTGCAGCACAGCCTTTCCACGGGATGACCCCATGAGAAGTGCCTACAGGGCCGGGGTGAATCCCACCAGGCTACCGAGTGCTCCATCTGTCAGTCCTTCAAACTGATGACCCTGAACAACAGGCCTGTCCTGGGAGATACCTACATGTCATGTGGGTGTGGAGAGAATCCTCCTTCCACCCACGAAGGAGACAGGGAATAGTTTAATGCCTCCCTATCCTACTGCATACAAATTATTGGCTGGAAACGGGGAACATGGGCACTACGGTTAGCCCATATCAGGCCCCCATAGGGGTACCGTCCCACAGGTCTCTCTTTCCCTTCCCCTCTCCCTCCCCTTGCTTCAGATTCCCCTTACAGACTTCTCAGGGCTCCTTTACTGCTCTGTAGGCCTGTGCTGGGATGACCGTTCGCTCCTTTTAGCAACACTACAACACATTAAGCGTTTACCTCGCCAAGCCAGCCTGCGTTCGTGCCTTGGGCCCCTTGAGAGGGGAATTAACCATCATTGCCCAGGTGGTAATAAACAATACACCTACCCCTTCCCTTCCCTGCTAGGAGTTCCCAGGTTCCCTATAAGAGAACTAGCAGTTACCAGGGCCTTGCAGGAAGTCCTTCACTTAGAGATGTGGAACATCTGCACCTTCATGGGGAGCCTGCATGAGGGACTAATCGGTATTCTTTGTACCCCAACAGCCCACACCTGCTGGGACAAACCCATCACGTGGTGATAGGTACCACTCAGGTCCTCAAGTGAAGTGGATGATGTACCACATGATTTGCTTTGAGGCACCCCCCCCCTTTTTGGTGGACAAAGGCCTAATTCTTTGAGGTGGTAGCCAATGTTCCCTCTAAGGTTTGGTGGCTTGTGTGCAAAATTTTCAACCTGTGTGCAAAATTTTTTCTGAATAAAATTTTTGTGCAAACTTGTGTGACAAATTGAAAATTATAGAATGAAAAATATATAGGGATTAAATTGTTTTTATTAACAATTTGAACGCATTTTATGCCTATGTAACACTGTGTTTCATAAATTCTTCAGTACAGTTCATCTGACTTTGTCAGTTTTCCAAAATGCATAAACACTATCCAGGTTAACAGTCTGTCCTGAAGCTAAATAAAGCTTGATCCTCATGAGATTGTCCAGATGGTTGACTTCTAAGTGATTTCTAATCTGTTTTTATTTGATTCATTAAACTGAATCCTTTCTCATAATCAGCACTAGATGCCTGGAAAGTTGCACAGATGTCTAGAAGGAGTAATAGTTCACTAAGCTGTTCCTGCTGCAGAGTGTAAGAAACCATGTCCTCGAAATTCTTCATTGCACCTGTTTTCATCTTCTCACTAACAGTTAATTTAAAGTCCACATACTGAGTAAGCAGATCTTTCTTAAAAGTTTCTACTGTCTTGTTCAGCAGTACACTATATCTTGCTGCTAGTATTTCAAGCTGCTGATGTCCAAATGAGAAATCATTCGTACTCTGTAAAGCTGAAAAGGAATCCCTATCAAAACCAGACCATTCTCTTAGCTCATTTTCAGGAAACCTGCAGTCAAAATGGTCACATATTCCTTCAACAAACTGAATCACTGCTCTAGTGTCTACAGGAGATGAAAATGATGCCATCAGAACTTGGACCTCTTCTGAAAAATGAACAGTTTCTCTAAGATACTGGGATCGAAGTTTTGCAATTCTGGCTTTAGTAAACTGGAAAGCTTCTGTTGTGGTTAGTGTACTTCACTGAAGCGGTCGGCACAACTCTGCCAATTCCCCTAACGCATCATTCAGTACAGCAATTGCAACATGATATTCTGGGTTTTTCAGTTTGTCTAAACAGTACTTGTGAATTGGGTCATTGTCCTCTGCAACCTGTTCTTGGCAGTATTCCATCACCATGGCATAATTCTTTATTAAGGCTCGTATAGCAAAATGTCTAGAAAGCCACCTTACTTCATTCAGTGGCCTGAATGAAACAGACTCATAATCTGCAGCTTGTCATATTTCCTCAAACTTTGACTTCTTCACAGATGACCGACTAAAAAGTGCATAGACTGTTCTTATTAGAGTTTCAATGTCCTTCATTAAAGATACATGCTTCCATGCATCATCAAGTCCTAAGTCTTCTCTGTGTGCCACACAATGCTGTTCCAACAAATGTGGAATAGATTGACATAGTATTGCAGCCACACCATTATGTTTTCCAAGCATAACTGAAGCACTGTCCAAGGTAAACATAACCATTTTCCTCAAATCTATGTTGTTAGCATAGAATTGTTTAATTGCTGAAACAATCACAAAACTGTCACGCTGACAATTTCAGAATTCCTGCAAACATGGTACGATGAGAAAACCCTTCTGCTTTTCTGAATTTAACATACAGGATTAACATTTTGTTTACAGAGATATCAGGGCTCTCATCAACTATTAAAGTATGGAATAATGAACTCCGCTAGTCATTTAACATTTCCTGATGAATAACAGAATTTATGCATTCTACAAATTTGAATGTATAATTTTTACTTCTCCTGTTTTCAGGAATTTGAACATATTTTCCAACAGGATGGTGTAGCTCCTGAACCAATAGTAATCATGAATTTAGTTTTATTGCAAGAAGGATGTTATCAATTAAAATTTTTACTTCATCAGCAGTGGACAATTTCCTCTCAGACATTTCAGCTCTATGTTCTCTATCTTGAAATGTCTCACATAACAAAGGTTTAATAAGTCCTTGGTGCTGATTACGTAATGTATGGACAGCAGTTGTGACTTTTTTTGCATTAAATGATGTTTTAAGTAGTCCAGTTTCCATTCATCCCATTTTTTTGCCTGAAGTCCATTCGCATGGGCTTGCATGCAGATGGTACATAATGCTTCACCGTTCTCATGGTACTTAATATCTCCTAGCCTTACGCATTGCTTACCAGACACATGCGGTGTTTCAGTTTCGATAAGCTCAGGCAGCCATTCCTTAAATCTGAAGCAGACCTTCTTCTGTGTTGGTCCACTGCTTTTGCTGCTTTCAAACTTTCACTTTGACATTTTAAAATTGATGGATTTTAATTATAGATGCAATTATAAATAAAAACACCAGCAGATTAATTTTGTTTGGGGCATCTTGAAAGCAAAGTACACTGTTGATGTGTAAGTCAGATACCAGTTCTCTGTGCAGGAAATGCCAGCAGTAGCTGTTACCCTCCAATTCAAGGCTTACAGTATTCCCAGACACACTCTGCCTTTCAGTATATGTCTATCAAAAAAAATCTGTAAATAGAGACGTTTAAAACCACATTAAGTAAGGAAAGCCTGTTTAGAGCTCCTCATCAATTTTAATGGGGATGTCTTGGCTGAGTCAGCTCCAGCAGTGCTGCTGTTATCCCATTGCACTAAACATTTTACAAGCAAACAAAACAGTCTACTTCAGAGATTTTTCCCCTGCAACTTAGCGTGTTACTGTGAAGAAGGTCCTCTGATGTGAATAGATTGTTTTATCATCATCATTTTATCTCTAACTTGAAACAACTAGGGTTTGTTGTTTTTTTGTTTTTTTTTTAAAGAAGTCTCACAACTCCTTTTAAAATTTTGGGACTTCTTTGAACCTATATAAACCTACTTGGGCCAAAAACAAGAAAAAGGTTCTGCCAGGTAAACCAGCAAGTTCTAGACTGCTCTGCACTTAAAAGAAAGACATTGTGGAAGACACTGACCTGAAGAAATGCTAGAGCAGATGAAATCTAACTTATTTTGAAGCAAAGCTGGAAAAATTCCACAGAATCAAGTGAAAGCTGGTATCTTGTCCAAAGCACCAGGGGTTAAACTAGGGACAGCCAAAGCTCTGAGCGCATGTAACCTGCTAGGGTGGGCTCAAATTCATTCAATTGCCCCTCTCCAGTACCTCACAGAGAAAACCACTGATGAAAGCAACTGGAGAGCCAGGATCCAGGTGTTAAAAGGACTCACAGCGGAGACTCCTCAGAGTTTCCATCCCACATTAAACTATTACTTAACAGAAATGTAACAATGAACTTTATTAACTAACTAAACACACCTTATCCTAAAGAACCATAATACTTTTAAACAAAACAGTAAGAAACCCAAGAGTCCCAAAGTTCAGGTGGAGTCACCCTTATCTCAATTGCAGTCTTTTAAGTCCTTGGGCTTGAATGCAGAACGAAAGCAATCCTCATCCTCTCTAGCTGCAGGAATCTTCAGGCAGATGCCATGCAGTCTTTTCTTCCTCCTGTGCAGCCAGCACCATGCAATCAAGTCACTGGCCATCCAGCTCTCAGTTCCACTGCAGACAACTCCCCTGCAAAGCAGTCGAAAGCTGGGAGAAAACATCCTGCAGTCCACTCCTGCTCAGCTCCTTTCACTGAGTCCCTTAGCCAATGTCCTCTGCAGCTCTCTTTGCTACCCTCCAGGCTTCTCTTCTCAGGCTTCTCCCTGGGTATGTAACTCCAGCAAAAACAATAAAACTTGTGGAGCATGCTCAGTGTGCTCCCTCACCCTCTTACCAGAAGTTTCTGGTTTCTGGGCTGCAAAAATCTGCCCAGCAACGTAGCCCAGCCATAAGGGTCCCTAAAAGAGATTGCACCTATTTAGGCACATGGGTTACACGCACACAGTTCCACAGCTTAAACTAGAGACCTATGCTCTGTAGCATCAGAATGAACAAATGCTGTTTCTCTCTAGATAAGACACGGAACAGGACACATAACATAGTAAGGTTTGTGGGCGACACAGGCTCTTGGTAGGGATACCAGATCCCAAAGCAAGGAAAGGACAGGGGAAGTATGAAAAGGAGGACATCGGAGGAGACATGGGGAATTACTGAGTATTAATATAACTGTTATTACCATATTAAGTCATGGAAAACAGGTACTGATTAATGAATGCAGCATTAAAACTGCACAAAGTCAAGTGATTTTTAAATTTTTTTAAATGATTTTTTCATTAAGTGCAAATTTTTCATGGCCCTTCCATTAATGTTCATGAGACTAAAGTTAAAAAAGTAAATTTTCAAATGTAAACTTGAAAAGTACCTAAAAAAGAAAAAACCCAATTAACTCACTTCTCATTTTCCACAGCAGCCCATTTTTACAGTTAAAAAAAGGCCTGAACTGTTTCTGTCCAGTTCAAACCTACCCCTTTAGTGGTTTTATTTAATTGGTCCCTGTTACTAATTTTGTTTATGGTAGGTAGACTTTATTTTCCTTCATTTTATTACTATCCCTGTCCCTTCCCCCCCTCGCAGCTATCCTTGGCTGCACCCCTGGCCTGCTGAGAGCCAGCCCTACCCTCGGCCACTCCACGTCGCCAATCGTTGGCCGCGCCACTGAGCTCTCCCGGCCAAACCCGGGCCTGCTGCCGCCTCCTTGAAATGTCTGGCCGCTCCGCCCGCCAGCCCAGCCCAGCCCAGCCCAACCCTAGGGCTTCCATCTAACCCCCCCCCCGCCCCAGCCATCCTCGTCTACACCCCTGGCCCCCTCAGAGCCAGCCCTACCCTCGGCCACTCCACGTGGCTAATTGTCGGCCGCGCCACTGAGCGCTCCTGGTAAGACCTGGGCCTGCCACCACCCCCTACAGATCTCCGGCTGCACCACCCGCCCGCCGGTCCGGCCTGACCCGGCCCGACCCCGGGGCTCCCCCACCTACCCCCCCCGCAGCCAGTGCTGGCTGTACCCCGGCCCACTCTAGGCCTGCCCTACCCTAAGCCTCATGCCTCGTAGCCTTCTGCACAGGTGACCTCACTCATCCATCTCAGCAAGGGGGTTTTTATGTGCACAGCCACACACCTACGCACCTTAGCAGGAACGTAGGTGGTACCCCCCCACACTCCTCATGAAGGTAGGACCCACAACTGTTCTTGCCTTCCCCCACGACCTCAGATGTCAGAAAATTGGCAGTCCCACCAGAGGGAAGTAGAAGTGTACGCCCAGCGGTACATCCAAGGGGAGATTCCCCCACATCAGAGGGTGCACACACACAGGGAGTGAGTGGTGTAAGAGACCCCCCCCCAAGGTTACACGGTTTTCCCAAGTGTCTGAACCTCACTCGGGTATAGGACAGCTCCACAGCTTACAGGTCGCATCCCCTTTGTGACCCACAAGACTGCCCACAATTTAATTATAAAGGTCCACCAGAGAACATACACAGAGACATAATGCTCTGTTTTGCCGCCCGGGGCACGTTCTGATCGGAACATGCCCCTTGCAATTAGTGGCGCTTGCAACCAGCGCCACGAAAACCACCCTTTAATAGAGCGCCTCCATTGAGCCACTCTGGCATGCCTTGGGCAAAGCTCCGTTGGCCCTAACATAGTTACAGCTCTGAACATACGTTTGCTGAGCACCTACCACAGAGAACAGGAGGGACTCTGATTAGCTTAACACCTTGTCCCTCTTCTATTTCCTAATACCCAATCTTGCTCACATCTGTTGAGCAGGGCAAGAGAAGCCTGGAAAATGAGGGCAGTCAGTTCCAAACCAATAGTGACCGACTAGGCCCAAGACAAACACCCTTGCCCTTTCTCCTTACTACTCTCATGTCCTAGTTCCAAACCCTAAAGGTTCCCTTCCCATTTTGATAGTTGGACTTTCTTAGGCTGGGACTGCACCAAAAGGAGGTCCTGAAACAAACAACTTCCCCTTGATGCCAGAAAAGGATTATAGGCCATCCGCTCAAAGCTTTCCCCTCTCACTAAATCATGGCAGGGCTCCCCCAGGCCCACCACCCTTAGGGACAGTCTGCTTTCCCTGGAGGAGGACCATACTGGGGAGCATTTCAACAGAGTACAAACAAGGTTATTTAGAGGTCACGGATCTCAAACCAGCAACATTGGTGCATCTGCATTACCATTCCTTTCTCATCTCACCAAAGGGACCCAGAAGTCATACCCTGTCTAGGACCCGCAGGTCACTGTTACTAGCTTCCCTTCTGCCTGGTTAGTTAATACCCGTCTAACAGGCTTCCTCATCAAGTTGGGACTACACCCACTGAACGGGATTGTACAACAAATACTAGCCTTGTTGCACTATCGGCACTTTGATCTGTCAAACCAGCCTAGAAACTCACACGTGGATAGTCAAAAACCCACTAGTATGGAGGGGTGGGTTTTATCCCCCCCCTTTATCTCCTGGGAGGTGAGAGTCAATTGTCTCATAGGGGGTAGACAAAGTGTGGAACTTCCTTTGTTTTCCTTGTTTGTTTTAGCCACACTTAAACTAGAGGGTGACCAAATCGAATTAGGATGGCCCAGTATCAATACTTATAGCCTCTAAGGCAGGGTGGCACACAACCTTTCACTGGTTCCCTCATACAGTGCTCTCTCAGAACAAATCAAGGGTTAACAGTACACTCCCCTACGTTGGCTAGAAAGCTTACTATTCAGACACCCTTCTATGCCTTGGGTTTGCCTTGGGTAGTCGTGCTGAAGGTGAGAAAATCCAATTTCAAAAGGGATAGCCATGTTAATCTAGTCCAGTAAAAAAACAAGGAATTGTGTGGCACTTTAAGACTAACAGATTTATTTTTTGCATGAGCTTTTGTGGGAGAAGATCCCACTTCCTCAGATGCTTCGAACTCTGCCCACCATCCACAGTATGGTTACTAGTCACTTAATACTGAATGATGTAAACAGCCAGGGGTGATTTTAGAGGGGGCCAGGATGCAGGGCACATGCCCCCCCCCCACAAGTGGGTCAGAGCTGGCTGTGAATGGGGCCCAATCCATCTTTGAGCCTCCTGAAGGGGGCTCAAAGCCAAGGACAGTCCGTGCCACTTGTGGGAAGCAGCAGGGACAGCCCTTAAGAGGCAGAGACCATCCCTGCCGCTTGTGGGAAACAGCAGCGACCGTCTACCACCTCAAACCTCCTGTGTGGGGCTCGAAGCTGGGGATGGTCTGTGCCACTTTTTACAAATGGCAGGGATGGTCTGTCACTGGGGACTGTCCCTGTTGCTTCCCACAAGTGGCACACACCATTCTCAGCTTTGAGCCCCCTTCAGGAGGCTCAAAGCTGGATCAGGCCCCATGCACGGCAAGAGCCATCCGTGCTTTCTGGAAGTGGCTAGAGTCGGATTGGGCCACTTCCGGCTAGCTGGGGCCAGAGATGCAGGGCCTGTGCCCTGCTGGCCCCAATGTAGTGATGCTTCTGCAAGCAGCACTCGAAGAAGAACGGTGGGTTACTTACCAATAAGCATCCTTCTTCAAGATGGGCTGCTTACGTACATTCAGGACCCTCCGAGCGTCCCCCCCCAACTCAGAGTTGGCAACTAGAAGGGACTGAGGAGGATCAGGGTGGGGGTCACATATATAGCCATGGTAGTGGCCAGAGGGGGTGTTGGCCACGGACCCTGCTCTGACAGGCTAGGGCTAAAAGGTTTCTGACCAATTGTGCTCTGTGGCATGTAGACACCTAATACTAAATGTATGCAAGCAGCCCATCTCGAAGAAGGATGGTTACTGGTAAGTAACCCAGCGTTCTTCTTCAAGCGCTGCTCAGATTCATTCAGTATCAGGTGTCTACATGCCACAGTGCATGACTGGCTGGAAACTCTCTAGCCTTAGCTTGTCAGGACAGGGCTGGCAGCTACCGCCCCCTGGCCACCCTGACGCTGTATATATGGCCAAAGCCCTGCTCCTCCCCAGTTCCATTTTTTCCACCCGCAGCAACGGTTACGGAACAGCCTGTTCTTGCTTTATGCAACTGCCTGTCTCTTTGCTCTGTTTTACATGCATTTTTCACTGCAAGATCTGTTTGCGGACATCACAGTGCTCCTACCAAGTCCTTCCAACAGAAACCTGAACCTGGGGGACAACCCCCATCAGAGGTATTCTAATGCCTGTGTGAGCTTCACCGGGTGGATTATGCTCTATTTGCAGGCCTTTTAAATGAAGGGCTTAGGAAGACAGGGAGTGAAGGCTGCATAATGTCGTGCAGGAAGGGGCCCTGCAGCCAACGTCGGGTACATCTGTTGCACCCAAGGATTCACTGGCCTGGATGGACACTGGAGCCTTCTTGGTGCCGCTCTCAGGCTACGAATGAAAGCCACAATTGGCCTCTAATTTGGCACCGTATGCTCGGTCAGCACTGGAGCCCTCTCGGCGCCGCTCTCTGGCTATGAACAAAAGCCGCGATCAGCCTTTAACTTGGCACTGTGTGCTTAGATGGCACTGGAGCCCCCTTGGCACTGGTCTCTGGCTGTGAATGAAAGCCACAATCGGCCTCTAACTCGGCACCACATGCTTGGTTGGCACCGGAGCCCTCTCAGTTCCGCTCTCCAGCTATGAATAAAAGCCGTGATCAGCCTCTAACTCGGCACCACGTGCTTGGTCGGCACCTGAGTCTTTCTGTTGCTGCTCTCCAGCTATGAATAAAAGCCACGATCGGCCTCTAATGCGGCACCGCATGCTGGATTGGCACCAGAGCCCTCTTGCCACCGCTCTCCAGCTGTGAATAAAGAGCCATGATTGGCATCATGTTGTGCCCCCTCTCATGCCATGTGATCTTATTGTTGGCACCTCCTCTGCGAACAAAGGGCTGGAGCATCTGAGCTCCACGCTTTGGGAGCAGTTCCACATGCCAGTCGGCACCAAGGCTCTCTCGGCGCCATTCCCAGGCAGAGCTCAGGTAAGCGCACTCAGTGTCAACTTCGGCAACGAAGTGCAGGCGCCATTTCTGGCCCTCCTCTCCAGGGCGAGAGGCTAAAGCCTATCACGGTGCCACTCACACTGAAGGCCTTTGAAGCAGCAGAGGTCCTTCGGCTTCTGAACACGCCACCAGGCCACTGAAGCAAATGGTAAGTCTGCCTTCCTTCCTCCATTTTACCCAGCACCAAGGGGAGCCGCTCACTACTTGGGCCCTGCGCCGCTGCAAAACTGCAGGCTCCAGCCCCTACAGCACCAACACCCTTGCCTTGGCACCGCAAGAGAGCTGAGAGTGAATTCCTCAGGCCTGGCCTCTTACTGAAGGGTCTGTGGCACCGGGTTCTTTCCGGGTACTGCACTCGAAGCTGGCTACCTCCTAATGTGGCCCAACTCGGTGCCATGGCCCCGAGTGAGGGCACCCCAGTACCAGGGTTGTCCCTTCTCCCAACTACAGCCATGAACAGAGGCCAGGGTCTTACAGAGAGGACCCTACCACACTTTAATTCCTTCACTGGGTCACTGCCTACCTGGCTCAGGGCCACGCCTCTCGAGGGAGACCAGGACCCCTTATTAGACTTGGGATTCGAAACCTCTCTGGTCACCATTACGATCTTACCCCTTTGTACTCGTGTCCTTGACATTGCTGGGACACGCTGGCCTGAGCTGCCTTGATTCACCCCCGGGTTCCCTAGGAGTCTCAGAAAGTTTGATCTCCTGGATAGAAAAGCCTATTCACCTTCAGCTTTTCAGTTGAGGGTTGCTAGCCATCAGGCCCCCAGTTAAAAGATATTCCTTCGACCTGTAGGATACTATGTAGTGTTTTAGCAGCTTCCTCCCACAAGAACATTTGGAGGATCTGGATGCCTTCGTCAAGGAAGGTGCCTTGGCCTCACGTGATGCCCTTACAGTAGTGTAGGATGCCTCAAACACGGCCAGCCGCAGCATTGCAATAGCCATGGTTATGCACCAAGCAGCCTGGCTTCAGGATTTTGACCTCTCCCAGGACTTATAGCAGTCCATATTAGACCTCTCTTTAGAGGGACAGTCTTTCTTCACCTCCCCACTGACTCCCTGATCCATGGCAGCTGTGCCCATAGGTCAGCCCTCAGAGTCCTGGGCATGCTTACTCCCCGGGTACCTCAATGTTCTCCCAGTCTACCGTGACCCCTCAAATGCATGGGGGAGGGGTCCTCGTCCCATCCCCCCCCAACCAAAAGGGCTACCTTTCTGGAGCCTTTGGACCGCTGGATGATGGTCCCCTTCCCTCATTATAGGTGATCAACTCCGACAGGGTTGCTTCTCCCTCCTTCAAACCCTTGAACATCAGGGTGGTACCCTAAACACTTTTGTTAGGCACTCCCTCACAATCAGCCTCGGGATACCTCTTCCCCTCTCTGGTAACGATGCATCTCCCTCTTCCCTTCCCATACCCTTCGGGTCAGATAAGGGCCTGACAACTGGAGAACTCTCCTCACATGCACTTGGTTCCAGTTGCATAAGCCCTTGGAGCCTTAGTGCAAATCCGGAGGTCATAGATGTATGAGAAGCGGGCACATGATGCCTCCTGCCAAAAAAAAAAAAAAAGCAACCACTATAGCCCTCTGGGACAAGGGGAGGATACTTACACCTGCCAACTCTTTCCAAGTCAAGCACACTAAAAAGGGTACGCTCCTGTGCTGCTATCCCGAGAGTGCTCCTTGTCCATGTTGGCCTGCAATGGATTTTGAGGAAACTATTGTGGGATGTTGCACCCCACCCCCTAGCTGACAGGTAAGAGGGCAAGCTTGTACTCCTTGTCCTCTATCTTTCCCTCCTTGCCTTCCCAGGCAGTGCCCCCTTTTATTATGAAGGCCATGCTCTTCAGACTCGCATTAGGCTTTTGCCTAAGGGATCCTCGAGCCTCACCATAGCGGTTTTGCCTCTTCAGCTTCTCCCCCTCCTCCCCAAGGACCTTCACCACATCCCATTGGTCCTTCTGTCCATGGGCAAACCTCAAATTTAGCTCTCGACTGGAACCTCCTCTGCTTTGGTGCCTCCCTCTATCAGGCAAGGGTCACTTTCCTCTGAAAACCCTAGACAGCTGTCTAGGAGCTGCCTTGATCTTTCTATGGCTTCCCTTTTGCTCCCTAGAATTGCAACAAAGGGAGATAGTAGTGGATAGAACTCTTAACCACCATCGGTATCCATACACCTGAGTCAGCCATTTGAGGACTCATGGTCCTTAACTCAGGGTAGTTCCTCTGCAGAACTCTGGCTCCCAGGGAAACTTACAAACCGTCAACAGGCTGGAAAGCCTCATGCCTTATGGGTGATGATTTTGTAATGTCCCCTCTTGCCCTCCTCTATGTTCCTTAAAGGACACAGTAGATTTTCTTTGTTTTCCCTAAGTAGGGGTTGCCTTATGCTCTCCTCTCCTTGTCCCGGGGTCTCTTCCTCTTCCCTCCTCCCACCCGGGACCTGCCCAAGTCTTACCCCTTCCAGTACGTGGGGAGCTCACCAATAACACCTCTTCCCCTCAGAGCAGTTGTTATAGACCACATCCGACTTGCATCTTGCCTAAGGTGTTGTCTTCTCTCCTCATCAGGAGCTATGCTACCCCATGCTTCTCATCCATGTAGGAACCAATGATACTGCGAGAGGTGATCCTCGGCAGATCAAAGGTGACTTCAGGGCTCTGGGAGCGCGGGTGAAGGAGTTTGGAGCACAGGTGGTGTTCTCCTCGATTCTTCCGGTCAAGGGTAGAGGCCTGAGCAGAGACAGATGCATCCTGGAGATGAACGTTTGGCTGCGAAGATGGTGTCGTCAGGAGGGCTTTGGCTTCCTCGACCATGGGTTGCTGTTTCAGGAAGAAGGACTGCTAGGCAGAGATGGACTCCATCTTTCGAGGAAGGGGAAGAGCGTATTTGGACGCAGACTGGCTGACCTAGTGAGGAGGGCTTTAAACTAGGTCTGAAGGGGGAAGGAGACCAAAGCCCACAGGTAAGTGACTATGTGGGAGACCAGGGGGATGGGATGGAACTTGGGGGGTGCCGGGACTGTAACTACAGGGATAGAAGAGAGGATAATTGGAACATGCGGGGGGAATCAAATAACTTTCTTAGATGCTCTAATGAAGCCCTAATGCCTGAGGCAGGTGGGGGAGGTCAACACCAAAAGAAAATCCAGGGAGGTAGATACAATAGAATTGAATGTCAAAATGGGAAAGTAGGGCAATCAGCTGGGTATCTTAGGTGCCTATACACAAATGCAAGGAGCCTGGGAAACAAGCAGGAGGAATTGGTAGCACTAGCGCAGACAAAGAACTATGACATGATTGGGATAACAGAGACGTGGTGGAATAGTTTGCATGACTGGAGCTCTGCAATAGATGGGTATAGACTGTTCAGGAAGGACAGGCAGGGAAGGAAAGGGGGAGGAGTAGCACTATATGTAAAGGAGCTCTATGACTGCTCAGAGCTCCATTATGAAAGTGGAAACAAGCCAGTTGAAAGTCTGTGGGTTAAGTTTAGAGGGGAGAGCAACAAGGGGGATGTTGTGGTAGGTGTCTGCTACAGACCACCAGATCAGAAGGAGGAGGTGGATGAGGCATTCTGTGGACAACTGACAGAAGTTTCTAGAGCACAGGCCCTGGTTCTCATGGGGGACTTCAATTACCCTGACATCTGCTGGAAGGCCAATACGGCAGTGCACAGGCAATCCAGGAAGTTTCTGGAGAGTGTTGAGGACAACTTCCTGGTACAAATGCTGGAGCAACCAACGAGGGGCCTTGCGCCTCTCGATCTGCTGCTCACAAATAGAGAAGAATTTATCAGGGAAGTAGAGGTCAATGGCAGCCTGGGTAGCAGTGACCATGAAATGATTGAGTTCAAGTTGATGATTAAAGGAAAGAAGGAAAGAAGCAAAACACAGACCCTGGACTTCAGAAAAGCAGATTTTGTCTCCCTCAGGGAACTGATGGGCAGGATCCCTTGGGAGGCTGATCTGAAGGGGAAAGGTGTCCAAGAGAGTTGGGTGCATTTTAAAGAAACCCTGCTAAGGGCACAGGAAGATACAATTCCGATAAGGAGAAAGCACAGCAAATGTGGAAAGCGCCCACTGTGGCTTAACAGAGAGCTCTGCACTGAGCTGAAGCATAAAAAGGACGCTTATAGGAAGTGGAAGCTAGGACAGATGACTAAGGAGGCATATAAAGACATTGCTCGGGACTGCAGGGATAAAATCAGAAAGGCCAAAGGACAAATGGAGTTGCGACTAGCAAGGGATGTGAAGGATAACAGGAAGGGGTTCTACAAGTATATCAATAACAAGAAGAGGATCAGGGATGGTGTAGGTCCCTTACTGAATGGGGCAGGCATCCTCGTGACAGAGGATGAGGAAAAAGCTGAAGTGCTCAATGCTTTTTTTAGTTCAGTTTTCACAAGCAAGGTCAGCTCCCAGCCCACTACACTAGGTACGGGGGACTGGGGAGAAGAAGAGAGGCCCTTGGTGACAGAAGGTCAGGTTAGGGACTGCTTAAAGAAACTAGATGTGCACAAGTCCATGGGGCCGGATGAACTGCATCCGAGGGTGCTGAGGGAGCTGGCTGATGAGATAGCAGTACCGTTGGCCATTATCTTTGAAAACTCGTGGCGAACGGGGGAGGTGCCAGAGGACTGGAAAAAAGCAAATATAGTACCTATCTTCAAGAAAGGCAAAAAGGAGGATCCAGGGAATTACAGACCTGTCAGCCTCACCTCAATCCCTGGAAAAATCATGGAGCAGCTTCTCAAAGAATCCATCCTGAAACACTTGGAGGAACGTAGAGTAATCAGGAACAGTCAGCATGGATTTACCAAGGGTAAATCATGCCTGACCAACCTCATCGCCTTCTATGATGAGATGACTGGATTTGTGGATGCGGGAAGAGCCGTTGATGTGATATACCTTGACTTTAGCAAGGCTTTTGATACGGTTTCCCACAGCATTCTCATTGGCAAATTAAGGAAGTATGGGTTAGATGCGTGGACTGTAAGGTGGATAGAAAACTGGCTAGAACAACGGTTTCAGCGCGTAGGAATCAATGGCTCCATGTCAAGTTGGCAGGCAGTAACAAGTGGTGTGCCCCAGGGGTCGGTCCTGGGGCCAGTTCTGTTCAATGTTTTCATTAATGATCTGGATGATGGGATAGATTGCACACTTAGTAAGTTTGCAGATGATACCAAACTGGGGGGAACGGTAGACACCCTAGAGGGCAGAGACAGGATTCAGGGAGACCTAGACAAACTGGAGCAGTGGGCCAAGAGGAATCTCATGAGGTTCAACAAGGATAAGTGTAAAATCCTGCACTTGGGACGAAAAAACCCCATGTACTGCTACAGGCTGGGGAGTGATCAGCTAAATAGCAGCACTGGAGAAAAGGACCTGGGAGTCATGGTGGATGGGAAGCTGGATATGAGTCAGCAGTGTGCTCTTGCTGCCAAAAAGGCCAATGGCATACTGGGCTGCATCAGAAGAAGTGTTACCAGCAGATCGAGGGATGTGATCATTCCCCTCTATTCTGCACTAGTGAGGCCACATCTGGAGTACTGTGTCCAGTTTTGGGCTCCCCACTACAAAAAGGACATGGACAAATTAGAGAGAGTCCAGAGGAGGGCAACCAAAATGATCAAAGGGCTGGAGCACAAGCCCTGTGAAGAAAGACTGAAGGAACTAGGCTTATTTAGCCTGCAGAAGAGAAGACTGAGGGGGGATTTGATAGCAACCTTCAACTACTTGAAGGGTTGCTCCAAGGAGGAGGGAGCTCGACTGTTCTCGGTAGTAACAGAGGGCAGAACGAGAAGCAATGGCTTCAAGTTACAGCTGGGGCGGTCCAGGCTGGATATTAGGAAAAACTTCCTTACTAGGCGAGTGGTGAAGCATTGGAATAAGTTGCCTAGGGAGGTGGTGGAATCTCCATCTCTGGAGGTGTTCAAGTCCCAGCTGGACAAAACACTGACTGGGATGATCTAATGGGAGTGGTCCTGCTTTTTTTGGCAGGGGGTTGGACTAGATGACCTTGTGGGGTCCCTTCCAACCCTATGATTCTATGATTCTATGCAAGATCCCTCTTAGTTGGCCCGTTGTACCCAGGACCCAACACCTACACCTGCCACGAGAGATGAGTCAACCAGCTGTGTTATGAAGGTTGACTGCCTCTCCATAGAAGTGAGAGTGAGAATATCTTGTGAGCCACATGCCCTCCCCCCCAACACTCTGATCCTGGAGCTTGGGGGCACAACCCTCGAGGCGGACATGACTTATCTGCAGAGACGGCTGGATACGCCTTCCTTCAATTCAGCACACCTCTCCCTACGTGAGTCTGTGTACTGGGAGAGTAGAGTAAAGAGGCAGGGGAGAGAAAAGCACACCTAGCCTTGAAGTTGCGCCAGCCCCACCCCAGCACCCCACAATGGTTTCTCACCGCCTCTGTCTCAGGTCATTCCCCTGCTCTCTTTGGTCGGGGACAACCTAACATGGGAATTCAATCACCTTTCTTCCAGTTTCTCTCTTGATGGTAGGATGGGTGTACCCAAGGGTTCCCCCTTTTTTCCTACTATAACCTGCTCAAGGGTCACCTCTAAAGAAGGGCCCTTCTGAGATGTCCACTCCTTTTTTTACGACAGCCTCCTTGACGGAGCGTCTCCGATGCTTTGGGCCCCAGAAATGGGTCTGCCAAGCATCTAGGCCTTTTTCCGGGGCCCTCCCTCCAGGTCCTCCATTCTCATGCTTGAACGGATGGAGGGGCAGGGGTCCCTAGCCACTCCTTCCTCATTATCCTTCTTCCTACGTTAGCTTCCATATGGAGGCGGGATGCCTTAGTTTAGGGTGCCCCTTATCAATCCTACCCATGGCATCTCCTGCTGGTATGCCATTGGGAAAAGTCCTTTTGCCTATTCCCTGTTTGGTCAGGGGGCGATGTGTTCCCCGCCCCCGGTCTTGGTTAGTAACTTAACCCAATTGACCCCCCCCCCCTTTTTGGGGGCTGAGGTGGCAAGGACGGCAATCATTCCACCCTTGCTCTTTGTCTGCAGCTATAGGAGCCTGTTGCCCTGGACGATGACTGACTTTTTCAGGAGTCAATTCTACTGGGAAAGGGCAATCCTCCTACACTAGACGGTCTCACTGGTGACAAGGATGTTCTTTTGCTATTATAATATAGCAAATTCTCGGATAATGAACCACGGCCTGCCTCTGTTGGAGTTCTAGTCTCCTGACAGAGTGGAAAATAACCCCTCGGCACTCTCATGCACGTTTTCTCTCACAGATCTTGCACTTGTTGGCGTGTCCGTAGGTGTTTGCCTGGCAGCCCACTGCTTCACCCAATTTTGGGTGCTGTGCCATTTGTGGGCAGCCATGCTGATGGTGGATAAGGTTCTAACTCCACCCACCTTCCACAGTACGGCTAGCAATCATCTGATACTGAATGTATCCGAGCAGCACTCAAAGAAGAACGGTGGGTTACTTACCAGTAACTTGTCCTTCTTGAAATGAGCTGCTCGGATTCATTCAAGTTCCTCCTGCCATCCCCACTACTCGTAGTTAGCTATTAGTAGGAACTGGTGAGGAGCAGGACTGTGGCCATATATATAGCCACAGGGTGGCCAGGGGGCAGTGGCCACCAGCCCTGTCCTGACAGGCTAAGACTAAAGAGTTTCTGGCCAGTTGTGTGCTATGGCACCTAGACACCTGATAGAGAATGAATCCGAGCAGCCTATCTCAAAGGACAGTTACTAGTAAGTAACCCACTGTTCCCTCTGCTAGAACCTGAACGGGTCCCTCTGCCTTCGTTGTGTGTGTCCTTGTTTTCTCAGCAGGACTGAAGTAACTAAAATGCTCCAATTCTCTCCTAAAATGTTCCCACTTCTCCCGACAACTTCCCGCTAGACCCTGGCTTTTAAAGGCTGGTTATTTTTCTGTCTCTGTCACCTGAAGCTTGCTCTCGCAGAAACCTGCGCAGGCAGCGGATTGGTTTAATTTGACTTCAGGCTGCCGTTGGTTTGAACCTAACAACTACTCTGATTTGCTGTTACTGTATGACCTGATCCTATGTTTTTACACCCCCTTGCATTTATTTTCATTCCATTCTGTAAGTTCACCCATCTTCGAAGCATCTGACGAAGTGGGATTTTCTCCCACGAAAGCTGATGCGAAAAATAAAGCTGTTAGTCTTGAAGTGCCACGCGACTCCTTGTTTCTTTTTTGTTGATCTACGTCAGCTTGACCCAGATGTGTGTCTACAACACACAGCAGCCGGCATTCAGTCCCTTCGCCCGCCGGTCTGTTGCTATAGCCGCTCTTCTCCAGCAGGGGGACCCAGCGCCTCCTGGCAGAGCTGCGCGGCGGCGCAGGGAGATGAGCTCACCATTTCCACGTGGGGCTGGGGCTGCCGGGCTGCGGCAGTAAACACATGGCTGGGGCTGCTCAGGTCAGTAGGGGGATTTGCTGGGGCTGTGGGGAGGGGGCGTTCTTGCTAACCCCCTGGGAGAGCTCTGCGGCTGTAGGAGAAGCCAGGGCAGCCCATAGGGGGCACAGGGATGAGGGGCCCTGCCCCATCCCTATCCCTTCCTTACACTGGGGAATCCTTCCTTTCCCAGCAGCTGCTCCTGGGGTAGGAGTGCTTTCCTCCGTTGTAAAGCCAGGCCTCGTGGTGTTGGGGGGGGGGGGGGGCCCCCTGGCTAGATGATCCGGGATTTGCCGTTGCTGATAGAAAAGGAGCCCAGCAAGGCAGTTCTCCTAGGAAGGGGGTGGGGGGGAGCCTCGCTGGCACTGCCAGTGTGCCTGGCGACCGAGTGCATTCGTGTCTATTTCCCAACCTCTAAAATGGGGGTAATAGCCTGGACTGGGCATGGGTCTGAGGGTTGATGGCAGAAAATCTTAGAGGTCTCTGACCCCAGTCTCTGGGGAGTGGGCACTAGAGCCTGGGGTGGCTTTTCCCTGACCCTTGTCTGTTCAGTGGCATGTGGTTTTTGTGGTTGCCTATTTCTATAAAAGCCCCACTTTTCGGCAGTGGGTTTGATAATTCAGTTGCCTCAAGCTGTGGGGCTGTGCCTGGTGTAGGGCTGATCCCTTGATACTGGAATTTGCTTGCAGGTTGCTGTGATGAAAGGGGATGTGGAGAGGCTGCTGGTCCAGTTCAAAGATGAAGCTGGAGAGATCCTGGGGTCCCCCTTTGATGTGCCCATCGATATCACGCCTGAGAAGCTGCAGCTGGTCTGCAATGCTCTCCTTCAGAAGGTATTTCCCAGTGGGCTTCTGTGCACCCTCGCTGCCTGCCTCACTCATCAGGGTGGGGTGGGGGGCAACCCCATGTGAGTGTCAGACTGCCAGAATCCAGGGGCCTTGTCCCAGCAGTGGGACTGCGCAGAAAAGTGGGTTTCACTCAGTCATGCTGAATATGATGGGATGCTAGGACTGCTCCTGCTGGGCCAGAGCTATTGGGTGTATTAACCGAGTAGGATCCAGACCAGGGGGTAAGGGCCTTGAAGTTAGATCAGTGGGGGGAAAGCCAGAGCTTAACAACAGGATCTTGGCTACCAAGCCCCCACTCTGCTCCCGTTGGTGATACGTAATGATAAATGCTATTCGTAGCCTTGAATTGGCTTATCCTGCCAGTGACTAGGTTCCCATGATGCCTGGGAATTGGCACAAAGAGGGATGGGGGATCTTTTCCATCTTCTCTGAGCAGATTTGTCAGCCACTTCCTTGATTCTGAGCTAGTGCATCTCCCCAGTTTGGTACTGCATGGGGAAGATCAGAAAGTAACTGAGTCCCAAGGGGCAGTGAGAACTGTATGAGGCAGTCCTGCCTAAATCTGCCCCCTGGCTATTACCTCTGCCTTTTGTCAAACAGGAGGAGCCTCTGCCTTTGGCCTTCTATGTCCACAATGCTGAAATTGTCACATCACTGGAGAAGACCCTGGTTGGGCAGGTGGTGGAGACAGAGAGAGTCCTCGACATAATCTACCAGCCCCAGGCTGTGTTCAGGGTGCGGGCGGTGACGCGATGCACCAGCTCTCTGGAGGGACACACCGAGGCTGTCATCTCTGTAGCCTTCAGCCCCACTGGAAAGTAAGGGATGGGGAGGCAGAGTAACACCGAATGGCTTGGGAATGGGACTGCTGAATAATGGTATAGGGAGGGGGCAATGGACTGGGAAGAAGCCTTGCATCATCTGTCACCCTGAGTCCATTATTCACCATCGCAGGTACCTGGCCAGCGGCTCCGGTGACACCACTGTGCGCTTCTGGGACCTCAGCACGGAGACACCACACTTCACAGCCAAAGGTGGGTGCAATGGGGGAGAGGGGATCCTGTTAGGTGTTCTGAGTCTGTCCATCTCTCCTGTTAGTTAGCCTCACCAAGCACAGTGGGTGACCTTGGGTCCCTGGAGTTACTCGGGCTCCAGAGGCTAGCAGGAGCTCTTATGTGGGCCTCATGACTCTGTCAGATCCCCCCTGCATACATGGTTGGGACTTTGGGCTTAGGTTTGGCTTGGCGTGAGGAGTGTGCGCCCAGGGTCTGGTTGTGCCCTGCCCTTTGGAAACGTCTCCTTGGAAGTGCTTTTTGAGTGTCCAGCCCTCAGCTCAGGGAGAGGAGCAGCTGATGACTGGGACCCAAAAAAGGGTGGTGTATCAGATTGGCTGAGATGAGTGTGTCTTCCCTTCCCACCTACCACAACTGCCCCTCAGATGAGGAAACCCCCAAGGCAGAGGCTCACCTCACCCCTGCTCTCCTCCCTTCCCCCAAACCACCTTCATTGACAGGTCACAGACACTGGGTCCTCAGCATCTCCTGGTCTCCTGATGGCAGGAAGCTGGCCTCCGGGTGCAAAAACAGTCAGGTACGTGTTGGTTTCAGTTCAGCAAGGGGCTGGATTCCTCAGTGTGGGGCTGGGTTGAGGGGATTGGCCCCAGTTATGTCTTGTGAGATCTTTCTGGAGAGTCACCAGTGACTGTCATGTCTGTGCCTATGGAATGCATCTGTGCTTGAGCTGCTCCCCCAGACATTCCCACAAAGGGCTTGGAGACACCTCCTGAGCCCGGAGACCCACCAGCAGCCAGGATTCATGGATATGACTTTCAAAGATCCTCGAAGCAACCCTGGGGCAAAGGTTGGGGGGTAGGGGAACAAGTCCAGGGACAAGTGGTTTGGCTGAAGTCTGTGGCTGGGCTGGGAGTGTCCTACACACTATGCTAAGATGAGCTGGGCTGTAGTGTAAGTGCCATCAGTGTGCAGGATGAAGTGTGTTTAAATCCTGAAAGGAGCAGGGACATTGATTCCTTGCCTGTGCCCCTGTGAGCATCACAGTCAGTTCCATTCTTAACGCTCCCCCCGGGCTTCTCTGTGTGTGTGTCTGTGTGTGTCACTGTCTCAGCCTCTCACAGCCAAGGCTCTTCTGTGAGCTGGGTTAGCTGCTTTGAAGCAGGGCTACTTCTGTGGACCTGGCCTGATCCAGTGCTGCTCTTTCTGCATGAGTGACTCCCATGGGTTAGTTGAGGGTTTGTATCCCAGGGGAAGTACAGGGCAGCCTGCCTTGTACCTCTAAAATTTAGCTGTTTCTTTGGGTGGCTGCTTGGTTGCTGGGGATTGGCCCCAGAGATGTGGAGAGGACCTGGGGAGTGTGCCTCTGCCTTCAGCACCTGGCTCTAGGTGGCGTTGCCACCAATGAATGGTTTTGTTATTGCAGACCCCCCAGCTGAGCCGTCTCTGTTGGAAACTCTTCCTACAGGGCCTGCAAGGCACCCTCCCAAAAGACTCCTTTCCCCATGTCTCCTGCAGCTTCCCTGTGTGATCTTGGACAAGTCTCTGGGTCTCAGTTTCCCATCTGTAAAATGGGAATGATAATCCACCCTTTTTTTCCCCAAGTCCCTTTCTCTGTTTACGCAGCACCTAGCGCAATGAAGCTCTGGTCTCAGCTGGGACCTCTAGGTGCTTCTGCAGCACTGCTAACGATAATGAATCATAACCCAGCCACTGGTGTGCTTGGTGAAATGTTTGCCTCTGCTCTGAGTCACCTGGGATAGCTGGGACTGACTTCTCCTGAGACCTTTCAGAGAAATAAGACCACAGGCACCAGAGAGCTGCCTTGCTTTCTATCAGCACCAAGATGGCCCATTTATACAATTAACTCTGTTAACAAGATGCCAGGCATCTGCAGGGAGGTGCCACACTGGAGGGCTGGTGTAGTTCTGGTTTAAACTAATAACCTGTGAGCTATTCTTTTCCCATTCCTGGTCTCCCCTGGTTCTAACAAGCAGCTGATTAATGTCTCAGCTTCTTGGATGAACATTTATTCTGAGGGTGAGGAAAAGCCCAACAAATAGCCCATGTGTCCCACCTGCGGAGTCTGATAATCACCATCACTTAGCATGTTCTGGCTGTCTCTGCGCACAGCAAGCATTCGCTAGCCCGCTGGCACTGGGTGCCAACAGTTCAAGCTGCCTTTCAAAAAAAGCTGGATAACTTCCTGCCTGATTGTTTGGCAGCAGCACAGGCTAGAATGGGATGAATCTAACTTGCTGGGTGTCACCAGATTGCTGTGTAGGTTGGGAAATGAATCCACACTTCCCTACTTCATCCCACTACCTGTGACAAGGTAAACCCTTGCATTCTTGGCCTCAAGCAGCAGGACCAGAACAGCAAACCCCCTGTTTCTAAATGGAGCTTGACTTTCTATAGGGCATGGGTAGTATCTGTGATCAAGACACTCACTTGCTCTGTTGTACAGATCTGTCTCTGGGACCCGGACACAGGGAGCCAGATTGGCAGGGTGCTCACCGGACACTCCAAATGGATCACATGTCTGTGTTGGGAACCACTCCACCTGTAAGTGACCTCGCGGCCAGGCTCTCTGCTTTGCCTGCACGGAGGGGACTGTCCCCTGTCCTAGTGATGGCCCTGCTTGCTGTCTCCAGGCTCCCTTTGAGAGGAGCTGTGGAGAGGTGGGTAGAATGAGACTGAAAAGCAGGTGTCAGTGAATGGGGTACCAGGCTAGGAGCCAGGACACTGGGGTTCTAGTCCCAACTCAGCCACCATCCTGTGCTTAGACCTTGGACTTGGAGTGGCTCTCTTGTGCCTCAGTTTCCCCTACTGGATAAAGGGGGTAATGGTACCCACCCTCCTTTCAAAAGTGCTTTGAGATCACATGATAAAAAGCCAGGTAGGCATTGAGGGGGAAGTATGTGGGAATTGGGAGTTGGAGCTGCATGGATAGTTTGCTTGATCTGGGATGACCCTGGCCCCCAGTCTCATGTGGCAGTCACTAGCCCACTTGTATGGCTAAGAAGAGACCCCAGGGAAAGGGGACCTTAGGGAAAGATGCTCAGACTTGGCCATCCTGAGTCACATGTCCTTGTAGTAGTTCCCCTCCACTGTGTTCTGAGGCTCTGCCAAGCCTCTCTGTGACTGGTGCAAGCAGTAGACCTACCTGCTATTAACTATCATTAATACCAAGTGTCCAGCTGGGTTCAGTTGCCAAGAATTGACGTTCTAAACAGCGGCCTTGCAGGGTGCTGCCTGAGGAGGGAAGTGTGTCCCCTCAAGAATTTTCTTCCCTGTGGGTCACCTATCCAATTACTGAGCTGACCTGCCCCTTCTTAGCCTGAGATTGGAGGGCAAAGAAAGGAGTTGTTTGTGAGCTTTCTGTAAGGATGCTCTTAGCTCCTCTCCAGCTGCAGAGCTGATGCAAACAGGGTTGATGCCTGAGAAGAAGAGGAGACCAGCTTTGCTATCCCGCACCTTCACTGGCTTCATTTTTCCTTTCTGTCAGAAACCCAGAGTGCCGCTACTTGGCAAGTGCCTCCAAGGACTGCAGCATCCGCATCTGGGACACTGTCATGGGCCGGTGCGATAAGATCCTCACTGGGCACACACAGTCGGTCACGTGTGTGAAGTGGGGTGGGGACGGCCTGCTCTACTCTTCCTCGCAGGACAGAACCATCAAGGTCTGGAGAAGCCAGGATGTAAGTTTGCCAGGCGGGTGCATGTGGGCTTTGACACTGGTGGCCTTGCCTAAACGCAGGAAGGTGGCTTAAATAAAATGATGCATCAGTCCATAGTAGTTGCCCTAAAAACTGGACATAGTCAGGTGGTCACCCATCCTGGCTCTGCATTGCCTCCCGGCTTTAGCCACATGCACTCACCTGCTTTCTAGGCAAGGAAGAAACACCCTCCTCCACCCCATCTCCCCCACCAGATTCAAGGAACCACAGTGATTGCTTCCTGTTGGAACATCATCTGCTGCTTGACCAAATGAATGTGGTCATTGTGTAGGGTCTGGATCCTTGGTGCTTCTTCAGAATTGGGGACCCCCTCAGATAATGACAGCCTGGCTTAAGTGGGTTTGGTGTTCTGGATGTAGCTTGCTGGGGGGAGATAGGGTGTGTTTTTTCCATGAGGCTTTTGGGACTTAGTAACGTAAGCTGGAGCCATCAGCAAGGAAGAGGCAGAACTGGCCACCCTGGACTTCATGTCTTAGGTCCTGTCCATCAGAAGTGATGCGGAGACACACTGCAGCCTTAATTGATTGAACGTGGGGCTGCCTGTGGCTGAAGGCAGAGCTGGGGTGTCCTGTGCTCTAATTCTTGAGCTTCCCATTTCTCCTGGTGAGTCCCTGTCTAAGCAGGCGGGTTTTTGTGCTTTCAGGGAATTCTCTGCCGCACCCTGCAGGGCCATGCTCACTGGGTAAACACCATGGCACTCAGCACAGACTACGTTCTCCGCACGGGAGCCTTTGAACCTGCTGAGGCGTCCATCAACCCACAGGATGTGCGTGGCTCATGTAAGAGTACATTGCAGGCCACAGAGGAGTGCGGGGAGGAAGTAGTGTGGCCCAGTGGGTACAATACAGCACTAGTTCTATTCCCAGCTCTTCCCCTTCTCTGTCTAGAAAACAAAACCATGAGCGCCCCAGGTTGTGAACACTACATAAGGCTGCATTTTATTTTTAAGAGAGTTACACTTTTAAGATATTTTAACTCACTAAAAATTTCCCAGTCAAAATCCTTCTTGAGTCACAAACCTGGAAGGAGACATCTTGGATCCTGATTCTAGAGATGTTACATGTTTCCTTAAACCTTCATATCACTAATCTCCAGTCTCTTCTGTTCACAGTGGCAGACCTTAAGCAGAAGGCACAGCACAGGTACGACCAAGTCAGGGTAAGTCTCTGTCAGGAAATCCCCATCCCTCATCCCTCTGTGCTGCTGCTTATTGTTGCTGATGAATGAATGAACTGATGTGATGGGCTAGAGACTTATTCCCAGGTTTGCTTTGAGAGGCACAGTTTGTGAGAGCTGAGGCCCAGGTTTGCTTTTAGAGGCACAGTTTGTGAGAGCTGAGGCTCAATGTTGGGATGTGTTGACTTGATTGCAGGGGCAGGGACCGGAGAGGCTGGTGTCGGGATCAGATGACTTCACGCTGTTCCTGTGGGTCCCAGCAGAGGACAAGAAGGCACTGGAGAGAATGACAGGCCACCAGGCGTTGATCAATCAAGTGCTCTTCTCCCCAGACACCCGGATAATAGCTAGCGCATCCTTTGACAAGTCCATCAAGCTCTGGGATGGCAGGACAGGAAAGTAGGTTCTGTCGTTCTGCTACAGATGGGATGTTTGCAGTAACCCCAGGAAGGATATTCATGTGTCTCACTGTCAGAGGTGACCTTTGGCAATTGAGGGCCCTAGGCAAAGGTCCATTGTGCGGCCCCCTATAGGGCCCACTATCGACCCCCACTGCTACCCTCCCCTGGCCCAAGTCCCCCCGTACCCCTAACCACGCCACACCATCCCCCAGGGCTCACTGTTTGTTTTGCTGAACCAAACTAACGTGACTATCCCTTTGGACCTTGTAAATTATTCTTGGGTATGATATTTTTAAAGATCTTCCCATTATGAAGCTGGTAAGTTGTTCATCTATCACTTAACATAAATGAGCTAATGCTAAACTACAAAGTTAAAATGAACATTTTAAATTTTTTTAAAAGTATGAGCATTAATTAATAAATAAAAAGTGTTAACATTAATGATGGCTCAAAAATAAATACATTTAAAAGTTTGGCAGTCAAATCTTACAATTTTTTCATATAGGCTTAGGTTTATGTGAACTAGATATTCAATACAAATAAGTAAAATAAAAAAAATAAAAAAGGTTTCTAGTGTGTAACTATAAATGAAAAACACCAAATTTCAATGAAATTCTCTGAAGTAATCAAGTTTATAAGACCCTGGCCCCCTCAAAAATATTAAATAGTAAGTACAGAAGAAGCTAAAAAATTACTTACCAAAAGAAAGACATACAGCACAGACATCACACACAGCTGTAATTATTGCCTAAGGGCAGCGCTGTATTTATATGTAGCAGCTTATATGGACCTACCAGGTAACCTGAGCTAACCAAAGTAAAAATTGTCACAAAGTCAAATGAACAGGTAAAAAGAAAAGGCAATATTTCACAAAATTAAAAAATGGCAGAATAAATGGCCACACTGAGGAATTAAAAGCGGAGGCCACTGGCAAAGTTCCTGCTATTGTGCTGTCTATTGCTTGCTCCTACTTTTTTAAAAAAACAAGGAGTTGTGTGGCACTTTAAAACTAACAGATTTATTTTTCGCATGAGCTTTCATGGGAGAAAATCCCACTTCGTCTGTGAAGGTGATGGGCAGATAATGGTGAAATCTGCAATTCAGATGATACATAGATCCTAATGATAGCTTGCCTTGATGAGCCAAGAGTGAAAAGTACTTAGACTTCCAGCCTTACTAGCTCTGCTAGATGGGAACAATATCTATATTTTTGTCATTTCATTTCTGTCCACCAAATGGAGGAGGGGGCCCCTTATTCCTTGGGCCCTTCAGTGGCCACCTGCTTTGCCTACCCCAAAAGCCACCACTGCTCACTGCCATGTTTGAGCCAGGACCTTCCCCTCTGCAATCTTAGACATACCCCTCACCCCTGCCCCTTTTTGCTTCTGAGGTAATGAACACTGGACTCCTAGTTTCCTTCTCTGCCACTGACTTGACAGCGACCTAGGGCAAGTCCCTTTATTTCTCTGGGGCTCAGTTTACTGTGTTAGTGATTGATATGACACTGATGGCATGACTCTGCTGTTACCCCAAGAGGGATGTTCTTGGACCTGAACAGTTTGGCTAGTGTGAACACTCTGCACCAGAGGTCCTATCCTACTAGTTCCAGGACTGTACTGCTGATGAGGTGTAGATGACACTGGGATGTTACTGGGAGACTGAGCATATTCAGCTGCTCTTCTGGAGACCTGCATTTGTTGCAATCTATGAAGTGGCTCTCACTGAATGGGACATGCTCTAGGGAATGGCTTCTTTAGGTTATTTTATCTCTGACTTGAGCAGTCCATTATTGGCATTTTAGGGCAGTGGTGGGCATGGTGCATGAAGCTAGGGCTGGCCACCTGCTGGTTGAATTAACTTTGCAGCCATCGAAAGAACAAATAATAGGGACTTGCTACCAAACTTGAGACTGTGGTGCAGCTTGGAGTTAGGTTATCTCTAAGTGTGGTTGGTGGCCTGTTTGTCAGTGATGTCAGACTGGTATGTTGCGGTACGTACTTCACTGGGTTGGAAGCAGACCAGGTCAGGGAGTTCTAGATGGTTAGCAGTGTCTGGCAGGCTCTGTGTAACAACTGATCAGCCATTTGGTAAATCATTTTAATAGGTGTCCTGAGTGTACAGGGCATTCTGTGGTGCTCAGTGGTGAGAAGAGACCTGAGCCGATAACTCTTTAGAAAGAAACTTGTTTTCCCCAGCATGCAAGAGTGTCTAACAGCACATCTGTGCCCCTTCCCTTTTCTACCAGATACCTTACCTCCCTGAGAGGGCACGTGGCTGCTGTTTACCAGATCGCCTGGTCAGCTGACAGCCGCCTGTTGGTGAGTGGGAGCAGTGACAGCACGCTGAAGGTCTGGGATGCAAAGACGAGGAAACTGGCTATTGATCTCCCTGGCCATGCAGATGAGGTAGGATGCCTGTTCATCATGGGGCTCATGCTGATGTCCCCAGGAGAGGGCAGAAGACTCTTGGATTCTGTGGCCACTACTAGTGTCTCTGAAAACTAGGGAATGTCTCCACACCTGAGTCTTGACCTTCTTCCCTGCCTTTGCAACTGCATAGCCCTAAAGGAGATTTGCTCTGACAGTAATGCCTCTCTCTCTTTGTTGCTAGGTATTTGCAGTGGACTGGAGCCCAGATGGACAGAGAGTGGCAAGTGGAGGGAAAGATAAGTGTTTAAGGATGTAAGTGTTTCCCGTCGCCTGTCCCCAAGAAGCAGAGTGGCTTCCATGCACTCTGTTGATATTAACTTTCACCTGCAAAGGGAATGCGTTCTGCGTAGAGAACAGCTGGGCCCATGGTCACCACCTCATTCTGTGTGCCAAGCCGGGCTTCTGTTATAATTAGTCTGAGAGTAGCACCCAGGAGTGCCAGCTGAGACCACTGTTCCCTC
>VOCP01072424.1:0-71056 GCA_007922195.1 Podocnemis expansa | reverse complement strand
ATATGTATAGGCTGGAGAGGTGGATAGGCAGGTGTTGGGCGGGGGGGGTGGAAGCTAAATGATCTGACAAACAAGGCAAGAGTGAATACCACCTACTGTTCTGTTAAGTTTCTTCTTCTTCGAGCTCTGCTTGGATACATTCAGTAATAGGTGTCTCCATGCCGCAATGCACAATTGGTCAAACTTTTTGCCCTAACCTGTCAGGAGAAGGCTGGCAGCCACCACCCCCTCCCCACCCCATGGCTATACATGTGGCCACCACACAGCCCCTCCTCAGTTCCATTTTTTCCACCTCAGCGCCGGTTCGTGGAACAGCCGGCTCCTTGCGATCGTGCAAGCAGCCTGTCGTCTTCCTTTTTATGAGCCATCTGTTTGACTGGGAACACCTTTTCGTTGACATTCTTCTACAGAAGAGTGTTTCCTCTTCAGAGCAATAACACCGCTCTTCTCTACTGCCTGCCGTGCCAGGGTTTAAACCTTGTGCGGCCCGCAGCAAGGCCTTCCTGCGGGACAGTCCCCATGCAAAGTGCCTGGGTGAAGCCCACTAGGTCACCTCCTGCTCTATCTGGCTGTCCTTTAAGCCTAGGACAATCAGAGACAGAGAGCAAAGGTGCCGTGTTTTGACCTCAGGGCAAGTGCGGCAGCCTACGCTTGAGGCTTCAGGGTCTCCCACGGTACTGCGTGCTGGTTTGGCACTGGAGCCTTTCTGGCACCACTCCCCCAGAGAGCAGCCTCAGTCCCCCACACGAGGGTCACCACAGGACCGGGAGGAGTCGGTGCCGCTTCCCGCCACACCAGAGGCATTCGAGGCAGCAAAGGCGCTCCTCCTGTTGCCCACATTGCCCTCTCCAGTACCTGCCCGGAGGAGGGGTAAACCAGCTTTCGCTTTGAGGGCCTGGTTGCCCCGGAAGCAGCACCAAACAGCATCCGTGGCCTTGGTGCCAAGTTCCGTGACACCAGAACCTCCCATGTGTGAGAGCCCTGGTATAATTGAGCCTTCTCCCCGGCACTGTATCACTCTGCCATCACCAGCACCGTCATGGTTCAGAGGCATTTCTCCTCCTTCGAGCCTGGAGGAAGGTGCTTCAAAGTGAAGTAAATGGCTTTGTCCCCAGCCTCCAGCACCATCACCCCTTAGGTACCAGCCTCATCAATGGTCCCCCCAAGAGACCACAGTGGGCCTTTGTGGTACCGCTTCGCCCAGCTCGGCACCGGCTAGAGCCCTAAACCCTGTGCCATGTTCCTGCACAGGGGATCTCATGGTGCACTTCAACCTTCTTTGCTGTGTTTATGCCCATGTGGGGATGGAGGGTCAATCCTGTGAAAGACCTGCTGACACTTTATTCGGGTCAGTGTTTACGTCCGCTGAGCCCCCTTCCATCCTAGTGTTTGGGATCTTGCCTCATCATGCTGGCAAAGCCCTGGCTCCATTCCCCCGGTGTCTGACATGGCAGGCCTCAAGTATCAGGTCCCAAGGACGGAGTTTCCTTCCCTCGCCCACCACCCGGTACTGTCTCGAGGGGTGGTGGAAGCTGGTGTTAAGCCCAGGGCAAGTTCCCCGTGACCCACTCCTGGCATCGAAGGATGCGAGGGAGTTAAATCTTCTGGGGTGGAAGGTGTATTCCTCCTCCACTTTCCAGTTAACGTGTGGCCAGTAATTAGGCCTGGGGGGCAGATATGTAACGAATGTGTGGGACTCAATGAACAAGTTCAGGCACCTACTCCCACAGGAGGCTAGGGAGAATTATGATGCCTTCCTAAAGGAGGGCAGGATAGCGTCCCAGGACCACCTTCTATTGGCTTGGGATGCTGTAGACACAGCTTCTCATACAATGGCCTCAGCTGGGACCTTCCAGCGAACATCTTGGCTTAAGAAGCTAGGGTGCCCCCTGCCTCTCAGCAGGTCACCTTCGGCCTCCCCTTTGACAGGGAGGCTCTCTTTCCAGCAGAGACAGATGCTGTGCTTGGTAGTGCCCATGACCCCCAAGGGGAGATAAAGTACTTGGGTCTCCTCCCTTTAGGGCCACTTGCCTGTGCTCTGACCCTGTGGGGCCATGACAGCTCTGTCCTGATTGTCTCCTTGGTGGTCTAGTGGGCAGGCTATGGCACTCTCACCACCATGGCCTGGGTTCGATTCCTGGTCAGGGAAGCTTTTTCCTGTCTCAGGTCCATTCCTCCACTCGCTGTGGAGGGGCTCCTCCTTCCACCCAAGGTTGGAAGCTATTTATGATCAGGCTGGGTGGGTACTGGGATGGGAGACCTCCTGAGAATACCCCCTGCCCCACTGGTTGTGCAATGACTCTGGACCTTTCCTTTCTGGCTGATGGACTGTTGGCCCTGTTTTCAGGCAGGGACCGCTGACTACCCCTGGTCTCAGCACTCTCTCATCTGCCACTGAGGAATAGTGGGAGGAAAACATCCGCTGAATGGTAGTTTTTTCTCTTCTTGTGCCACCCGTTGTCTCTTACTGGTTTTCCTGTCGGCGGGGGAAGCCCCCCCTCCTGCTTCTCGACACTCAGTGCCTCATTCACCTCTCTTCGTGGGCATACGTGATGAAAACTGGGGTATCTTTTACAAATATTGGAGGGTACAGCATTTCCTCTTCAGGACTCCCTGGGGTGTAGAGTTAGGGGTTTCTTTCCTCAATACTCCTTTTGCTCCTTAGGAGAACACACGCTTGTTTATCTGCAAACACCATAGCTCTGGCCCCTGCATCCCTCGAGTCCAGGTGTTCAGAGGGGTTTTATTCCCAAGTGGGTTCTGAATCTTCACACACTCCTCTCCTGGAGGGTGTTTGTGTTCCTCCTCTTTGTTGTTTATGTGGAGCTATTCAGGCTGTTTTCCTCTTCATACTGCTCAAAAGGGTCCTTGTTTCTCCCGTCTGGAGGTACCCCCTTTTTCTCCTTTTGTGCCTCTCGATTTCACAGCTACTGACAAGCCTGTGCTCGGGTGATCCACAGTAGGGGACACAAAACGGGCCCTTGCCTGACCAGTGGTTGTCTGGCAGGTCCAGTGCCCTCTTCTTCCCCTCTTCCTGGATTAGTCCACCCTTTCCCAGGCTCATGGGGCCGGTCAACTCCGTGTTGCCCCACCTGGGCATCAAGTTGAGACAGCAGTACCGGGTTGCTAGGTGCTAAGACTCTCGGATCAGATGCTTGTTATTTGGATCAGTGTCTTTGGGTTATTAACTCCTGCAATCACATCCCCGTCAGCCTGTCTCCAGCTTTTGGGGTCAGCGTGCTTGAGAGTCTCTCATCACCACAGAGCCTCTGGCCCAGCCCTCCCCGCTTCTCACTTCTTTCCAAATTGGAATGGGGGATTTCTTAATTTTAGTGGAAATGGAGCTTTTCTGCTCTCCTAATACCATAGCTCAGACCTCTGGGTAGATCACAGGTGCTATTTTGCCAGGCAGTCTGCAATGTTCCAGGCTCCCATAACCCAGGGCTTCATCTCCTAGCCCTCAGAGGGACTTTTCACGGTTGGATGGAAGTGATCTAAAGCCTCTCAGTGAGCACTTTATGGGTGCTGGGAATGCACCTAGGAGCCACCCACTAACTGACAGAACAGGCTCAGTGACAACCAGGTCTACCCCTCTCTTTTTCCTCTTGGCAGGGTCTGGGTAGTCTATGGACCACCCATGGTCGTCGTCCTCACATGGGACAAAATACCATCCAACTCTGGCTGATAGTCCCTCCAGTACTGACCCAGAGGTCACTTGTAAATATTCATTACGAACACTGGCCTATGTGGGTCCTCTGTTCCCTCCTGGGCCTGCTAACCCAGTGAGCATTTTCCCATTAGATCACTCGCCCTTAAGGTACCTGTAGTGCTGCAGTTATCACTCCCAGCGGCTCCTGGTTTTTCACTCATGGGCTCTATTAGGCAGTAGTTTCTGCTCCCCCCCCCCCCCCAGGTCTTCTCTAGCATTGGTAGCTGTTTTCTTGGCGCGCACAGGTTTTTCTGTGCCAGGGCGGTTACAAGATCCCTACCACTGATTGGTGGGAAGATGCTACCAGTTCTGTCTCTGAAATACCGGGTAGTGACCTGGGATCTCGGTGAGCCAGGTGACCTTCACCAATGGTCATCATCTTACTTTGTCCTGGGTGGCACCCAAAATAAAAGGGGGGGGGGCAAGGCTGCACCTTGTGATGGTGACGTACTCGCTCCATCTTTGCCAGAGGGAACTTCCCTTCCCTGTGTCCTAGATCCTTGAGATTTAGTTCTCTTGGTCCTCACACTATGGTGGGATTTCAACCCCTGTACTGGGGTCCCCAAGCTTTGTCCATCATGAGGGTGGGTGACCAGATGCTAAGTCTGCATCGCTGTGGCCCTTGCTTGCATCAATGTCGCAAATACCAGAAGAAATACCGGTGCCGTGGGCTTTCGAGAATGGTTTTCGGGCCCACTTGGGGCCTCCGAATCCCTGTCTGACTCCTGTTCTACACTACAGCATCTGTTTTGTAGCCAAGTCCCCTCGTCCCTGTGGCGAATTGCTAACCATCAGGCCTGGCTTAATAGATGTTCCCTAGATCGATGTAATGCTGTGAAGTGTTTTAACAGCTCCTTCCCACGAGAACACTGGGAGGGTTACGATGCCTTCGAGGAAGGCACCTTGGCCTCAAGCGATGCCCTTAGAGTGTCATGGGATGCCTTGAACATGGCCAGTCGCACCATTGCTACAGCCATGGTTGAGCACCCTCGTCTCCTTATATTAAGTCAAGCATTCAGGTGTTGTGTTATAATAGGCACGCATTTCTTGCCTCTGATCTCCCTGTGCTGTACTCTGCTGGACTAGGAAAAGGGCAGCATTCTTCTCTGCCCTTCCTTTCCCTTGCTTCTTGCAGCATCCTGTATCTGCTGCTGGTAAACTGAGAGCTCCAGGGTCACTTTAATTTCTCTTGCAGTTATTGCACCTCATAAAATGTGAGCACCAGAATACCTGGCTCTTCTGCCTCAGCAGATCCTTATTACCAACTGCTCAGATCCTCGCTTTGAGGTGCTTTCCTTGACCATAACTTCGTAATGCATTTTTGTTTGATGCCTTAAAGTAAGGCGACTTTAGGCCACTCTTGCTCAGCCAGTGCTTGAGTAAAGTAGACCTCCTATCCTCCACTCAAGTCAGATCCTGCTGCCTCAGGTTGTTCTTTACCTGGTCCACGGTCCTTATATCGAGAACCTTGCTGACTTGGGTAGCTACCCCTTGTGGGGCGAGGCAATGCCAGAGGTGGGAAGAACCAACTCTGTCCACCATCTATCAGCATGGCTAGTAGTCACCTATTATTGAATGTAGCCAAGCAGTGCTCGAAGTATGGTGGGTTACTTACCAGTAACTGTCCTTCTTTGAGATGGACTGCTCGGATTCATTCACAACCCTCCTGCTATCCCCGCAACTCGGAGTTGGCAACTTTTAGGGACTGAGGAGGGGCTGGGCGGCAGCCACATATGTAGTGAGGGGGCAGCAGCCGCCAGCCCTCTCCTGACGGGCTAGGGCAAAAGGTTTCTGACCAGTTGTGTGCTGCGGCACGGATACACCTATTACTAAATGAATCCGAGCAGTCCATCTAGAAGGAGGACAGTTACTGGTAAGTAACCCACTGTTTAGTGACTCAGTTAGGGTTGATATTTTGGCAAACAGACCTACTTGGACTACAGAACCATGATGGAGTGCTCTCTTTAGATTTATTCCATGTAATGTTCTTTTAAACAAAAATTAGACTTGGGCTGCTGCTGAGAACCTTTTCAAGAGAGCACTACCAGATACCCACATTGGTTTGCTTTGAATTGATCATAATGAACATATGCTGATTTCTTTATATCTAGCAAGTTCTCAGCTTTAGAGTGTGTGAGGGGGCTGGGTAACTGAACTCTGAAAGTGTGTAGATCAGTGTTTAGGCTGAATTCCTTTATCATTGAATAAATCTCTCTTGACTGTTAAATATGCTGTCAAATAGACTTCAAAACCATTTCATACTCTGGTGTTAACTCATGCAGGTACAATTTAACTTATCTTGTGAAATCAAGGCAAGCTCTGTAATGGCCTCTCTCTGGGAGCTCTATATACTGTGTCTTGTTTTAAAAAAAGAGAAAAAACCACTATAGTTATGAATCTTGTAGAAATTGTGTATGGAAAATGGTCTTGTGCTTGGATTTATTTGATCAAGCATCTCCATAATTTTTTATTTGAGCACAATTCTTTAGACTAGTTGTTCTCCCCCTGTTGTAGATTGCAACGAACTTGGTGGCACGTCATGGCCCTATGGGATGTACAAGGCTGCTCCCACCAGGACGAATCCAGCTATCACCCCTGTCTCCACTCACTCACAGTAATGTGTCCTGACAGTGATTGAGAAACACTGCTTTAGACATGTATTAATGGATGTAGTGCTTATTACCATGAACAGGAGCACAAAAATTGATTGAAGCTCTTCTGGTTTGATACCATTTTTTACCAAAAAGGCATTTGCAGGAGCTGGCCTTCTTTTTAAGTGGTAAAAAGGGTTTGGGGCACAGATGCCTGGAATACTAGATATTGTTACAAGTTTGCTAAAGAGTTCATTAAAAGGTTTTAGGGTTCTCATTGTTTTGCTAGATGGACTCTGAAATTAGCTAATTACAATTTTATTCAAATTAGAACAAATATTTAATTCTGTTGCTGATTAAATGCTTTTGTATTAGAGACACCTTTTCTAGTTGTAATGAAAGACCTCTGTATGGTATCTGACTGAGAACAATACAAATGTGAAACGATCTCTTCCTTCATCTGTGTTAATTTTCAGTTACTAAAGACATGTCAAAAAATCACGAGTTTTGTATATTCACAAAGTTATTTTATCTGTAGAAACTGAATTTAATACAATTGCCAAAAGTAACGTAAAAGCATATTACCTCTTCAGGGTATGTCAGACAAATTCATCTCCATGAAATACAATGTTATAAAATGGAATTCTGTATTCTGGAAGAAGGGACGGTTAGGTTGTGTGTCAGAAAGTGGAGGCAACCCTTTCAGCAAGCTTTTGTGTCTGAGAGTAAAAGTGAATGCACTTCATGTGGTGGTAATGCCAACCTAAAGGCATATTTGATGTTGCACTGCCTGTAGTGCAGCTTATGTTGTCACTGACTGATTCTTTCAGGGTGTTTGTACTCATTTTCTGTACTTTGAGGATGTCTGTCAGAATGAGTTAAGACAACATGGATGAATAACACCAAATAGGTGCAGGGGATCAGTAGCGTTTCTGGTACTGCTCAGCTTTAAAAAAACAGCAGCAGACTTTCACAGTAATGTGGCAGCTTTCCACATGGGTACAAAGAGGACTGGAGTTTGGAGTTTTCTTAGGATTCTTGCTTCAAAGGCTTTACTGATATGTGGATCTGAGAGAGAATGTAGTCAGCCCATGTGGTGGAAGTGAGGGTGACTTGAGATCTGCATCCCTTTTACTAGGTCCTGTCGCCTGAGGCATGGTGTTCTTTCAGTAGCGTTGGATGTGCTGTGATCTGCCTAGAGACAGCACTGTCTTGGTAACAGTTGCTTTCAGGGAGTAGATAGAAAGTGAAAAGGAGAGCTGTTTCTGATTAGGAACAGTATGCATCTTAAACATACCATTTACTCACATTGCAGATCTACATCAGTTCATCTAAAGTTCAACATGTATTTCCTTCTTTTAGGTATAGAGCGGGATGCAGTTAATACTTTTACCAAATATATTTCTCCAGATGCTGCTAAACCAATACCTATTACAGAGACAATGAGGAATGACATAGTGGGTAAGAACATAATGTATTTGATAAAACTAATCTGCTCCATTGCACCTCCAAAAGAATAAAATTGGTGTGCAACAGGTTGGATTCCTCTTCCTTTCTCATGGTAGAAGAACTGTTTTCCCTTTTTATGAGTTTATAACATCAGCAGTAGAGAGACTGTAGATTGTGCACCTAGTTACTGCAGAAATCTCTAGCTGTTTGTTAGATTTTTCTGTAGTGCTTATTTCTGTAGCATCTGGGCACCTCAGGTGCACTAAGGGATTTATTCTGTCTCCAGCCTCTTGTCTGGAAGTTTTATAATCCCCTATACAGATGAGAAATTGAAGCACAGAGGAGAAAGGGCCTTGCTAAAAAAGGAATTTCTGGTGAAGTCAGGAAGAGAAGCTGTATCACCAGAGTCCCAGTCAAGTGCCTGAAACCTGGGACTGTCCTCACTCTGAAGAAAAAACTAGAATAGCAAACTTTCTAAATACAGTGGGGATCTGTTAACACGTGGATATCGGGGGACAAGCACCCATGACCACGTGTTAAACAGACCGCGCACAAACAGGACCAAGGCAAATAAATAAATCAGAATGCAGCACTAATAAAGCTTACTCTACCTGTTTCCACGCCCAGGCCAACTTTCCCTTTTAGCTAGTGTGCTGGACTCCTTAAGTTGTTACTCACTTCACACATTTGTGTGCCCAGGCCAACTTCTGCCTTCAGGCACTGTGCGTTAGTGAGTTCCACGCGTTAAGTTAATGGCTTCAGGGGACATGACCAGAGCGGGTGGTAACCAGATCCGCGCGCAAATGGGTCATGCATTAATGGGTCCCCACTGTAGTCTTTTGAACAATCAGAACTGTTTAATCCCAGTTTACTTGAACTGTTAATTTTTATTAGACTTGTCACCAATGATTTCCTATAGATAAATAATCCCAACTGCCTATTGAAATTGTTCTGGTCTTTTTTTCTACAGCAAAAATTTGTGGTGAGGATGGACAGGTGGATCCTAACTGTTTTGTTACAGCGCAGTCAATAGTGTTTAATGCAATGGAACAAGAGTAAGTCAATTTCATGGTTTGGCTTATTGTGTTGTGTGTTCTTTTCTCTTATGCTCTCTTGCTAAAACAGATTTGCAGGTCTAAGGAGAAACATTTTTACAGTTAAGTGAATAGTAACAACTCTAAGTCATTCTGTGCTACCCCTTAAACCTGGAACAGTATTGTCTTCCTGCTCCAAATCTGTTACTTCCCAGAAATCATTTATAAATGCAATAGATGTATACATCTTTACCAGTTCATATAAACATACCATACCATAGTGTATATTATGTTTTGCCTTTATCGGAGTAGATTTTTAAGACTCATGGGATAGGAGCTAGGTTTTATTTATAAAATGCCATGTTTGCTGTTGCCACTTAATTGTTAACATTTAGTACCACTTTGTCCATGTGCAGGCACTTTAGTGAATTTTTGCGAAGTCACCATTTCTGTAAATACCAGATTGAGGTGCTGACCAGTGGGACTGTTTACCTGGCTGATATTCTCTTTTGTGAATCAGCACTGTTTTACTTCTCTGAGGTAAGTGGCTTTCTATTTGGATTTTTGGTCCCTCAGTGTGGTGTAGCAATACCATGTATGCTGTGAAACCTTTATTAGGAACCCTCTATGTAACCAGACGATATCAGCTAGACATAATACTAGGGGAAAATACATTAGATCACTTTTTTCTGTCCTTGTAGAAAATCACTACAAATGTTATAACTGTCTTTTTTTATTAGGCTGAGCTTTCACACATTCCTTCTGTGGAGATCCATCATAACACTGTCTCTTTGCTTTGAAGTAGCACATTGTCTGTAACAGTACATTTACATACTCCTAAAGGGGTGCTAGAGACTCAATGTGTGTGAAGCTTTTTGAGAACCTGGAAGGGGTTAAAAAGTACCAGGAATTTCTGGACCAAAGGGGTAGGTGCAGCAACTTAATGTCTTGCTAACTAAACTGCTCACAGATAGAACAGTTAAATAGCTAAAAGCCAAGTCAAAATTAAATAATCTTGGCATAAGAAGCAAGATTCTGGTCTGTTTCATGCTGAATGAAGCCAGTGGAGTTGCTTTGGATTTACACCAGTGACTTCAGAACATGGCACAGTGAATGGTTGTTTGAATCTGAAACATCTTTATGGTGAGCAGACCCTGCCAGGAGCAGTACCATTTGTTGCTACCAGGGGGCACCCTATGGCAAGTGCACCCCAGCTGGGCTTGGTACCGTTCCTCACCATTAGAGGGCACCCTACTGAAGGTGCTCTCTGGCTGAGCACAGTACCAGTTACTTCCACCATAGGGCACCTAAGTAGCAGCACACCCTTGGTTTGAGGAATTGGAGCTCTTAGTAGAGACTCAACTGTTTTAATACTCTAGCAGTGCTGCAAACTATGCTGGCCCACATGTTCTGAAACAACAGATTAAGGAGCCCAAATGTCAATGCTGCATTTAGTTTTGTTTGAGGATAAAGACCAGAGTGTTTAAATGATTTTTTTTTCAGTGTTCCTTTGTGTCTTCATCCTGTTATGGGACTAAAACATTGGCCTTTATTGCCCATGACTTTTTCCTGTAGTAGTAAGTGAGGAGGGACTTAATCCTTGCTTTGTGTTACCATATACGACTTCTGGATGCTCAGATGTATTGTATCTACCTTGATAACACTTGTATTTGATGTGTGAATCTGTTTTTTGAATAAAAGTGCTATCTGAAAAGTGACCAGGTTGGCCTGTGTTCCCTTTACACTTCATAGCTGTTCTTTTTAAAAGAAATTATTACATATTCTTTATCTTTCCTTCCAGTACATGGAAAAGGAAGATGCAGTTAATATATTACAATTCTGGTTGGCAGCAGATAACTTCCAGTCTCAACTTGCTGCCAAAAAGGGCCAGTATGATGGGCAGGAGGCACAGAATGATGCCATGATTTTATATGATAGGTGAGTTGTTCTAACAATTATTTGCTTTCACAGCTTCAGTTTGAAAAGCATAGGGCTTTAAATATGTGGCATTGTGTTCAGGGATATTCTTTCTGCAAACTTCTATTGTGTGTGCTTGGTATATAGGCTAAGATGCAAAAGCTGAAAAGCCTTTTCTTAAAGGTGACTTCCAGTGCAGCTGTGCGGGAAATGGACTCTTTAAAAGTTCCTTGTGTACAGAAAAGACAAAGTCTAAAGTTGCCTTTCATGCTCTTATGAGCACTGTTCCCTCCAAGGAGAGTGCACACAGCAGCCCTTGCTCTCTGGCGGATGTCTTGCTGCTGGCTGCGCACTGCTGGCAGCTGTGGCTCCTAGCCAGCCGTTAACACACATTCTTCTGGCCAGCAGGGAGCTGTTCCAGGGAGTTTAAAATCTCCTGCCCTGAGCACGCCCAGGGTGAGAGATCTTAAACTTCCTGGTGGAGCTTCCTGCCACCTAGAAGAATGGTGGCAGTGATGAACATGCTCAGGGTGAGTGGTAGCAGCTCCAGCGGCCGTGAGGAAATTGAGGATGGGAAGCTGGCTGGCAAGCATGTGGTGAAGGCACCCAGCTCCACCCCACCACATTTATCATTGCTGTAACTTCACAGATTAAACTGAGTTGCTGAGCGCGCACAACCCTGAGAAGCCATGTGCTCTGGCAGAAAGAAGGTCTTTGAATATTCTAAGCTAATCTCCTGCAGAGGCAAATACAGATTTTTGCATATTTTTTCATTTTTTCTGCTGCTAGGATACTTTAAAGGGCCCTATTAGGTGTTTCTGTTTTTATTTAAAAGAAAAATATTTCCCCTGTAGGTGAGATGCCAGCTATGAATTAATAGGATTTATAAAGCACTGCTAAAGGCTCTCGGAGCTGTAAGTTACACATATAGGTGCTTGTAAAAACTAAAAAAGCCCTTCTTTAATCGGGTCTGAATTGTGAGGTCCAGTGGCCCTTACAGCAGAAGACCTCAGAAGGCAGTGGATGAGAGAGAGAGAGAGAGAGAGAGAGCAAAGTGAATTTTAAATCCAGAGTTGACTCATCAGTGCAACCTACAAGGCCGTTCACAAAGGGTGATCTACAGTACTGTGTTTTGAAATGCGGCAAGTCTGAATACACCACAGGCACTGAGGGCAGGAACATCGCTGCCCCAGGAAGAGACCTGGGGCATGGGCCCAGGCCCTTGCTCCCTGGCCACGATCCGGTGCCCATGCACAATCCATTGTCGGCTGACGGTGGCAGGAGCCCTTGCCCCAGATCTCTGGCCAGGACCAGGAGAGGTGGGCACCACGATGGGCAGCCCGGCCTCACTCCCTGGCTAGGAGAGTAAGGCGCTGCTGTGGGCGGCCTGGCTGGGGCATGGCTGGGAGAGTAAGGTACCGCTGCAAGCGGCCTGGCCTGGTTGGGGACAGGGCCACTTGAGGCACTGGCACTGGGATTCGGGCCACATGCCCTGTGTGCCAGGTGCCAGCAGCACTGCTGGCTGAGGGCCTCTGTGAATTATATTTTCTGTGGTGAAAGGCAGTTAGCTTGGTTTGATCCAAGGTGGTCTTGGGCTGTCCTCCTTCCCCAGCGGCAGCCAGCTCACCTGAAAATATGGAAAACTTAATGATGCCATGTAGTAGTTAAGATCCAAAGCGATAGCTGTGTTAGTCTATTTCAGTAAAACAAACACTTAAAGACTAACATTTATTTTTTGAATGAGGTTTTGTGGGAGAAAAATCCCACTTCATCAGACGCTTTGAAGATGGGGAAACTTACAGAATGGTGCAGGTAGTAGTTAGTGTTACTTGATGAGGTCCTTCTCAAGGACTTGGGGGGGGGGGGCACCTTTCAATGCCTAGGGAAGTGGTTAGCATGAGTGCCTATTATCAGCCACTTTCACTAAAGATAAAATTTGTGCAGCTGAACTGCAATTTTTAAAATATTTTGGAGTGTGTGGGCTTTTGTACAATACAGGGAGGGACAGATATGATTGGATTTGAGAGCATGCTTATAGCTGTAAATACCTGTTCTGCTCCTGCTGATGTCAGTGGAAGGTTTGTCATTCCCATCAGTGAGAACAGGACTGAGGTGTGGTGTGTTTTTTTGTTTTTTTTTTTTGAGCACAGTAGAAGAGACTGCTTTTGGCCTGGGCAAATTGCTTTTCTAATTAGGAAGACATCCAGAATGAGGTTTATAAAAAATCACTGGAAAACAGTTTAAGGTGGAAAAGAACACTGAGGTCATCTGATCCATTTCCAGGAAGAATAGCCTTATTTTCTATAGGTGTCTACACCAGTGTTTCCCAACCGGTGTGCCCTTAAGCCTGAGCAGGTGTGCTACAGAATTCTTAAAAAAAAAAAAAAAAAAACAAAAAACTTCTCAGAGTGCTGGACTGGCTCATGGATATTCCAAAGTTCATTGGGAGACTAAATGGTGGTGTGCCTCAAAATTACTAAAGCCATCATGGTGTGCCACAGCAGAGAAAAAGTTGGGAACCACTGGTCTACACTCAATTGCCCCTTCCTCCATGCCCCAAGAAACATTTCTACTAATGGTAAAGATCCACTGGTGGAAGCAACAGTGAGAGTGCTAGTGCAGACAGGGCACCAGCAATTTTGTCACCAGATCATATAAATGCAGGGAACTGTAAGTCATAGGATCAGGTCCAATGTTCCTTCTAAGCTGCTGATACAGCTGAGCAAGTTATAGATGCGCTCAGGGAGCTGGTGGGCAGTGGGGAAGGGGCCTGGTATGTGTCAGGGAACCGGTGGGGAACTTGAGCAGCTTATGGATGCAGCTGAGCAGCTGCATCAGCATCTTAGAGGGATTATTACTTATGAGACATGTTGAAAAGAGTCAATACTATTTATGCTGGAGGCCTCTCTAGGAGGCTGGAGAACTAATGGCCTGATGACATCACAAAACCTGGACACTTGGGAGGGGAAGGATTTGTTGGTGACTGTCCACAGTTCTGGATTTTGAATTTAAATAAGGTTATAATTCAAATTCCTGATGGACAGTTGAGAGGGAAGGTCATTCTCTAACATTAAAGACATCCTTTTGCCTTCAGGAGAAAGCAGAGAGAGTGTCCCACTTAAGTTCTCTGTTCTTAGGAGTCCTCTGGGAACAGGTACCACAACTTTTTGTTTCTGGTACTTATGAGGTCATTGTGTGGCTTTTAAGCAAGCTGACAATTTGAGGACAAAACCTTTGATTTCTCTTTAATTCTTATAAAGGAACCAGGAATCGTGCCAGTAATGTAACTTCTAACTGGCCTATTCGGGTTGCTTTCAGCCATGTTTAAAACAATTATTTCCTAAAGGGCTTCTCAGGAAGCTTGTTCTAAAGCTGAAGTTTGGGTACCCATGGCCACAGGCTGTGTTGAATTCATTGTTGCTCTGTCAAGTGCTGGTCTCTGGGAGAGGGAATTGTCACTGACCTATTTCAGGGTAACCAGTTCCTCCCCTTCATTTCCTGAAATCTGGCGGGGGGGGGTCTCTCTCTTTAGTGCTTGCTGCTTTCTTGCTTTGTAACATAGCATTGTATGTGCAATGTTGCCCATTAAATCTCAGATTCTACTTTTTTCCATTTACTCCTTTCTCAACTGAGGTACTCGTAAGAAGTTTTAGCAAAAGCAGGGAGTCTCATGGCATTTAAAGACTAACAGATTTATTTATCGTGTGAGCTTTCATGGGGGGAAAAATCCCACTTTGTCAGATGCTTTGAAGATGGTGAAACTTGCATTTATTTTCCTCCCATTCTGTAAAGAGCATAAGACATGGGATCAGGTCATACAGTGACAGTAAATCAGAGCAGTTAAGATTAAAACACTGGGAAACAGCACATAGAGGAGGGTGAAGTCAAATCACTTGTTGTAATGGGAAAAGAATCCATAATCATGATTTAATCCTGCTTTCACACAATCAAATCTACATTGGACAAACAGGACAATCCCTGCACAAAAGAATAAATGGGCACAAAACTGATAGCAGAAATCACAACACTCAAAAACCAGTTACTGAGCACTTCCATCTTTTGAATCACTCCATGGATGACTTGTTCACAACTGTGCTCAAGAAAATCAATGGGACATCAAGAGTTCAAAGAAAAACAGCTGAATTAGATTTGACTGTGTGAAAGCAGGATTAAATCATGATTATGGATTCTTTTCCCATTACAACAAGTGATTTGACTTCACCCTCCTATGTGCTGTTTCCCAGTGTTTGAATCTTAACTGCTCTGATTTGCTGTCACTGTATTACCTGATCCCATGTCTTACACTCCTTGCATTTATTTTCCTCCCATTTCGTAAGTTCCCCCATCTTCAACGCATCTGACAAAGTGGGATTTTTCCTTCTATGAAAGCTCATGTGATAAACCTGGTAGTCTCTAAGTGCCACAGGACTCTGTGCTTCTATTACTGAGTAGACTAACACGGCTGCCCCTTTGGAACATAAGTTTAGTTCCTCAGTTGAGAATTTTTTCCCTAAAATCTGGCCATCAGTTGTACATTGGTTTTGAGGCTATTGCCACCTAGTGATCGCAATGTAATTAACTGTTTGATAGGAAAAAGATATATCTTGCTCACCTGTGAACATTTGAAACTGTTCTTCTGAGCAACTTTCTTCCACTGTCCTATGCTGCAGATACTTCTCCCTTCAAGCCACACATCCTCTTGGATTTGATGACTTGGTGCGATTAGAAATTGAATCTAATATCTGCAGGGAAGGAGGTCCACTCCCTAACTGTTTCACTACTCCATTACGGCAAGCATGGACCACCATGGAGAAGGTGAGAGCTTTTTAAAAACATTCTTAAACTAGTAGAGACAAAATGATCACTGGTGGAATTTTTCCCCTCCAATTTCTAATTTTTTCAGTTCTTAATCCTTGACTCTCTTGCTGCCTTGCAATGTAGAAGTATTCTCTACAATATATTTGCCAGTGTGCTTTGTCTAGTCTGTTTTTAAGTCTTCCAGGCAAAGATGTGTCTTTGAAATTCTTTTTGAGAGGCTATTTCACAGTCTAATCTCTCAGAATCTTTCCTCTAAATCATCTGTTAACCTCAGCTGATTTTTGTTTCCTTTCAGAAACTTCCTTCCTTATCTGTGCCCAGACATGAGCTTGGAGAAGACTTGTTAAAATTCTCTTAAGGCTGTTGTATCGTAACATGTCAGCTACACCACTAACTGAAGTGACCAAGAACCATGTAGCATAGATATTTGCAGACTATTAGAATAAGGAGAAATGGATCAGGAGCCAAAAGCACAGTGCAAATGCTTAAACTCTTGAGAGACCGAAACAAGAATTTTTTAAATATTGACATCTAGGGCATGTCTACACTAGAGAAGCAGGGTGTGAATTTAAAGCACAATACCTTTCCCTCAATAACTCCATGCATGGACATTCTTGTTCAGGAACCATTCCATGTATGATCAGATAGCCTTTTGTGACCTGTGTGCCATTCTGATTGTGTCCTGTGCCATTTTATCAAAGAAAGCAATTCCTCTCTTTCCTAGGTCTTTTTACCTGGCTTCTTGTCCAGCAACCTTTATTACAAATACTTGAATGACCTCATCCATTCAGTACGAGGAGACGAATTTGCAGGGGCGAATATTGCACTGACTGTTCAAGGCCCCAATAGCTCTCCTGATAATGAGCCTCATACAGCTGGTCCCGATGGCTCTGCCTCCCAGGTAAAAACTTCCTGTTTTACTTCTATCCTAATAACAGCTGTCTGCAGGAACATCACCAGACTGGTACATGTGAAGAAGCTTTGGTTAAGAGAATGTTTTCATGTCATTTAGCTTCCCTTTTAAATTCTGTAATGTGGTAGGAAATGTTCCACTTAACTTACTTTTTGCTTGAAGACAGACATTTATCTAAAAAAAAATACCATGCAATATTTAGTATAGCTCCTGTTCCTAACCAAAGCTGTACCTTTTTTACAGTAATATTGTACATGGTGCCCTGAGGCCTACAGAAAGCACATAATATTCTTTGGTTTGTTTAAAGAATTATTGCAAAAATGAAATATAACATTCAATGAAAACTTTCTACTAGAACTTGCATTGCTAGACAGTCATTAGAAGTTATACCAATACTATGCAATGGTGTCTGAGAGGTAGTAGGCGTTCCATTTTAAAAAAAAAAGTAATTGATTATCTTGTAAAAAATTCACTTTAGTGTTGACAACTGAATAAGATGCTGTGCAGTTAAAGTATAAATTCACGTTTATGGATCTTGGGTGTGACGTACAAGAGCTTGTCACTTTATAGCAGTTTCATTCCTGTAAATGACACACATATTGCTGTAGGGCTAGAGCATTTTTAGTATAATGAGCCCACTGTTGAGGTAGAGGAAAAAAGAGTAGCTAATACCTAGCAAGGAGAGGTTCTTAGGCTTCTATCACAGCTGAAAGGAGCCAGCAGATCCTGTTGTGCTTTATTTGTCCAGGCAGTTTGATCAGGTAGAAACTATGAATTGCTCCTGAAAAAGAACTCTGGTGCCCAACAGTGCTTGGTGGCAGTGTGCTTGCAGTTAGCTGAGCTACATGGTGGCGGTATCTGAGTTTGTGCTCCTGTCTGTACATGGTGCAGTTGAAGATGGCTACATGGCAGATAAAGACTTAAAGATTTAATGCTGGAGATGGCAGAGAGCTTTAATAAAATACTAAATAAGGCTCGTTTGACTCTTCTGTGAGTCATAGGCAAGTGAGATTGCAACTGGCTTCCTTTTGATGCTCAGTTGCCTTCTGACTTCATTGAAAACTGAGAGTATTTACTTCTGTTCTGTGGTTTGGAAGTCCAGCATTGTTTTACATTGGTCCCAGGCTTCTCTGTGCTGCTTTAATGGATTCTTTGGTTCCCCACCCATTTCTTCTCATTAGAAGGCAGCTGTCTCAAGACTGCCACCTGTGCTGCTTTTTTTGTGTATCAAGCTTGACAAGGGGCCAGCAGAGCAAAGCACACCTGGGAACTTTTTGTGGCTAATGGCAAACATGACCCTGGAGTAGTTTATCCCAAGTGAAAATTAAATTTCTAATGATGTTCACATTAGTCAGGTATGGAACAGGAGCAGCAGCAGGCTCCATGGCTATGTCTACACTACAAAAGCTAAAATGACTTAGTCAACTGTGGGTAGATACTGAGATGGCTTGAACACCTGCTCTGATAAAGGGGTAGAGGGAGCACAGTAACCAGCCTACCTTACCTGATCTTGAAAAGCTGTGGGGCTGACTAAACTATATTAACTCACCTGCTGGGAGCTAAGCAATACAAATGGCAGGGTATGTTTATAAAATAGACTCTGTGTTCAGTGGTGTGTGTAGCTATGCAAATAGAGTATTCTCTTGTGTATGCATGCACATTACACACAATAGTGTTGCCCTGTCTGCCTCAGTAGCCTGAGGTGTGGAAGCACCATTGTTTTGGGGGGTTTTTGTTTGAATACCAACTGTGTTAGTGAGTTACTGTATTTGTGCACTCACTTATTCTTGCTTGCATGTTTGTTTTCCTTAAATTAAAGAAGCATTCTAACCTGGGAAATACATGTTTTGTTCTGTGTATAAAGAAATCTACTGCATTTGATATGTACCATGCATGTCTGAGGATTAACCACATCTACCACATAGACAAATTAGCAAGAACTAGCTTTTTAAAAAGTTGCAACTTTTTGAGAAAGCTCCCTCAAAAATAGATGGGCGTGCATGCACAAATAGTCAATTAACTGCTATTTAAATAGACATTGACTTGCATATGTTTTATTTTTATGATCCGTTCATGTAACAGTACTTTATCACTGTCTGTTTCAAAATAACAGACGTTGTTTTTAAATTCATATTTTGTGGGATGGAAGCTGCAGAATGTTGTTTAAATCTGCCTAGAAACTTTGAACCATTTTATAGTGTATGAGAAAGCTAAACTCACACTTGACCTGGTGTGTGAAGTGGCTGTTAGTTCTCTGCATTTGGCATTAATATTTAGAATTTCTGTTGTAGTCCAGTGTCAAAAAGGCTAATGTTAAAATCCTGAAAAATTTTGATGAAGCAATAATTGTAGATGCTGCAAGTCTGGACCCAGAATCGCTGTATCAACGAACTTATGCAGGGTAAGGTTTATTCGGTATCTGTTACATCTGTTTCAACTTTGTTTCATTCTTGTCGTCTTTGTATTAACAGTGTGGATAAATGCAATCTATATCCCTGTTGCAGTTCAGTAGAATATCACAGTTGTATGTTAAATGAAAAGTAGTCTAATTTTTAGACAATTGTATTGATCAGCGTCTGCCTGCTGCCCTTTTTGAATAAAACAAGCTCTAACTGCGGTGGAATTTGGCTTGCTTCAAATGTCTTGGGTCTCATCCATGGGAGAACGATTAAATTAGGTCACCCAGGATCCAATTCAGAAATTCATTATTAAAACAGTATAGGAACTAGATGAGTGTCAGCCCCAGGGCAAGAAATACCAGCCCTGGCACACATGCTGAGCTTGAGACACCCACCCTGCTCCCCCCTGAGTCAGAGGTCCTGCATTTTCACTTTAAGTAAATCTCAAATACTAATTCTGTGAGGAGCCACTTGACACTGTCAGCAAGTAAAAATACTGAATCACTTCAGCTCACAAAACTGAGGGACTTAATCCACCTTCCTGTTCCTCTCTTCCAAGTGCCAGGTTCAGCTTTGTTCTTAAAGGGTAGTTTCACTCTGAGTTTTCCGTTCTATTACTAGAAAAGTTATAATATGTTACAATATAATATGACCTAAACAGAAATGTCTTCATGCTTGTGCCTCTCTAATCAAAAAAATCTACAAGATCGTCTGAGTGCCAGTAGTAAAAGCGCTTCATTAAAAATGATTGATCTGCTGTATGGTGATTCCAAGGTATTTCCCTAAGTGCCTTCCCAGAAATAAACGTTGTATTTCCTCATCTCTCACTGACAAGGGTTTGGGTTAGAAGGAAGGAAGCCCAGAAGATCTTAGTGGCAGTGTGCATCCTTGATTTTCCTTCCTCTCACCAAATAGAGAAGATACTGTTGCTCTCCATAATCCCAATAGATTGCTGCTTTTCTTCTGCCTCCTAAATTGCTTTGTGTTGTGACAGTCATCAGAGCTTTGGAAGCTTTTTCATTTTGTGCCTTCTCTCTCTCTCTCTCTCTCTCAAACAGATGCTTTTTCCCTGACTTATAAAGTGGATTCCTTAAAAAAAAAAACAAAAAAAAAGAAAACAAGAGTTTTTTGTGGCACTTATAAAGACTAGTTTAATTTTTGCATGTGCTTTTGTAGGTGAAGTCCCACTTAGTCACATGCTAGAGTGGAGAAAACTTGGGGGGGGTGGGGTGCTGACTTAGAGTAAGGAAGTTGCTTCTTGTAGACCTAACAAAAAAAAAAAAAAAAAAAAAAATTGCACCTCCTGAAATTGACTTGCCCCGGTTTTGCTACTTTATGTATAAGGGTGTCATGGAAGTAGGTGTTCCAGAAACTTAATTTTCTTCTGCTGCTGCTCTTCCCTCCCCCTCACCCCCCATCAGAAATATCAGGATCATCCACTCTTGATTCCTGGTGTCACCATGAGATCTCAGGGAATGCAGGTCATTTAAACCTTGGGTTAACTGCAGGGATGGAAATGACAAATCTTTTACAAAGGTTTCTTTTTCCAAAATGCCAACTAGCTATTGATATTATGCAAGTGTCAGGAAAAAGCTTTAAAACGCTTGATTAAAAATCCCTTCCAATTACAGTTGCTTAACTTTCACTGTCTTGGTTCCTTTTTCTCACAGGATCTGAATTTCTAATGAAAAGTAATTTTGGGGGAGTGGGGTGGGCAAACAACTTAATTCATCATTAAAAGGCATAAGCCAACTTCTTCCCTTTCAGGTCACCTTTAACTTAAATCAGCTGTTCCTTGCTTTAGTTTGATAAGCAGCATTTGGGGGCACTTAGTGACAGATTCTGATGTAATGTGATCTAATCATTTTGGTGTTGGGTTCTCCTACTTAGTTTCTCGACTTGCATTCTGCAAAATATACTTTGGATTTAGATGAGAGAGGGGAAGTACTTGGATGGTAAAAAGCTAGCACTCAGTTCTGGCTCTGAGCACTTCTCAGCCATTGTAGAGAGTCTCTGCTCTGTTTTTAGTGTTTTTTTCATACTGTACCTCACGGTTAAACTGCATAGCTTTGTCTACTGCCTCTCTTGCTGCAGGAAGATGACATTTGGAAGAGTCAGTGACCTGGGGCAGTTCATCAGGGAGTCTGAACCAGAGCCAGATTTAAAGAAATCAAAAGGTTTGCTTTCCCTTTCCTCCTTTGCCTGTGCAAATGTTCGCTATCAGTTGCCACACTCCTCTCTTGTCACAGCCACAGTGAGCTGATTCTGCTGTCTCCAGAGCCATTCCATGTATTTTCCTCAGCCAGAGTGAAGTGCTTGAGAGAGACTCCTGTGTATTCACCCTATGTATCGTTCCCCAGTCAGACCCTGCTTTCCTGAACCACCAGAACTCAGCAGGGGGAAGGGTGGTATGGTAGCCTAAGGGGTTTGAACTATCAACAAATCATGGCAGAGGGTAAGAAGCCATTAAGAGCTGAACCAACTTAAAAAGGGGCTTCGCTGGCTCAGCTTTCAGTCAGCTTCCTACTCCACTTCATCCATAATCCAGTCCTGTTCCTCAGTGTGCTTCCAGGGATCTGAAACAGAGAAATGGGTCTGACTCTGTGCCAGGGTTCCCCGTAAATCCTTGTCTTCCATGTGTGCTCCATGACAGCTGCACTGTCTTACCTGGCATTAGCAGTCATTCTCCCATGCCTGGATATGCAGAGTGGCCTTTCTCTAAGATTGCATGACTGAGTCTACTAATGTTTGCCTCTTTCCTTTTTTTCCTCAATAAGGATCCATGTTCTCACAAGCTATGAAGAAATGGGTGCAAGGAAACACAGATGAGGTATGTTTTGTTCTCAAGCAACATTTTTTATGAACATAATTCTGGATTTACAATTCCAATTATGGATCAAGAATGTTCAGACCCTGCCACTTTTTGTCTGACATTCCTCCAGTGGTCCAACCCATTAACTTATCTGTGCAAAATAATCAGAAAACGTAAAAGAACAGTCTGGTTTTTGGCATTGCTAGCTAGTTGGCTTAACTAATATAACTGGTACTTATCATTGTCTGGTCAGAGACTTACTAATGTGGATGTCTCTGAAGGGTAACAAACTGCAAAAGGGAGGGATTGTAATTTCCAGAGAAGGAAGCAGCATTTGTTCATTTTGTTCAAATGCTGGTCCCTGTGTGTGTTCCACATGTGTGCACCACATGCCTGAGTCTGGAATTGTTTTTGGACAGGTGGTGCCTGTTGACCTGCACATGGGCCATAGTTATCCTCATGGTCCAAACTTGGAGCATAAAGAGTGGGGCTTGCCAGCGCCTCTCCAGTTCCTTCTTAGTGCTCTGGTCAGAGTCAGAATTTTCAGTGTCCTCAGCTGCTTCCTGCTTTTGTTGCTGTAAATATACAGTATGTAGATAACTTTTAGCAGTTTTTAATATTTTATAGTGTCATCTAACATAGTAGTTATATGATGTTTGCCTCTCTTTGGGGAATCTTCTTACTAAGAAATCTGAGATTATGCCCAAAAACCCAGTGCTCAAACTGCTTTACCCTTGTTCCTTTTCTGTGTGCAATGAACATCCAGTGCTGTTTCTGAGAGACAAACACAATAAAGTGATGTAGGGCCATTCTTTGAATCTTTTTGCATTCTTTCATGATACAGTACACTTTGGTACGGTCTTCCACTGTGGGAACTGCAGCTCTTTTCTGCATTGTTGGACCCACCTCCTGTCTGGCCACTGCTTGATAGTCTCAATGTGTGGGAAGTGCCCAGGGACCCTTGCTTGGAACATGACTTACTGGAACAAGAGGTTTTTTCAATATGTGGTTTCTACCTGTATTCTACTACCTGCTTTCTATCCCTGCTGCTGCAGATTGCTTGGCCTGCAGGAAGACTAAGAACAAGAGAGGGACACCGACCCATGCCTCCCTTTTATGCCCTTGATTCGGAGGACAGGGAGCTAAGGCTGACATTTAGGCCAATGGACACGACTTTAAAAAAAATATAAAATAAAATAAAAACATAATCTATGCTCGGGCGTGTTGTGCACATGTGTACCCAGGTGTGGAACACAGATAGGGAGTCTCTCAATTCAAAGAATCTCCTGCTACAGGTAAATAACCTCCATTCTTAAATAGGTGGTGTTAATTGTCCTGTATTGGTGCTCTGTAGTGCCCTCTGCCTAAATAGAGGTCTAGATTCCCCTCCTCGAGGCTGATCAGCACCCATAAAGTAAATCTAAGGCTCCCTTGTCACTGAGATGGAAAGGTTGGTTATGTTCAGGAAGTTCATATATGTACTTGTCAAGGCTTAAAATGTGACTGTAATAAGAGTGCATCTGTGTAACTTCACAAATTAAGTTTTAAACTCCTTTTGCTCAGAAAAATCTGCTTTGTTTTAGGCCCAAGAAGAGATGGCCTGGAGGATAGCAAAGATGATAGTCAATGATGTAATGCAGCAGGCACAACATGACCAGCTTTTGGAAAAAGTTACAAAGGTAAATACCGAAGTCTCAACCATTTATTTTTCCAGTCTGACTTAAGCAAAACTGTTGGAAGAATGAAACTTTTGCGCACTTCTCTTAGCATGTTTGATAACTGGAGAGTGTATGTGCCTGTGCATGTGTATTATCTATGATTTCTTTAGCATTTTCATTAACATGAAATCAGAGCTTTTAAAATAAGGTTTTAAGACAGTTGTTTTCATGGAGGAGTTTCTCCCCTGAGACACCAAGGTGTAGGGGGGTATGTGTGGGTGTGGGTGTGTGCGCTCACGCGCACACACACGGAGTCCTGTAGCACTCCTCATATGGTGGTAGTTTAGAAAAGTCACAAAGGAACGATCTTAACTTCAAGAGATTTGTCTTGTTATGATGGAGGATCAATATTGGAATGCTTTAGTTAAGTTCATACTAGCTATTTCAAGTTGATAAATGCTTAAATACTTGCTTAATGTAACAATAAACATTTTTAAAAAGCAAGGAGTCTTGTGGCACTTAAAGACTAACAGATTAATTTATCACATGAGCTTTCATGGGAGAATATCCCGCTTCATCACATGTTTTGAAGAGGGAGAACTTACAGAATTGGATGAAAATAAATGCAGGGGAGTGTAAGACATGGGATCGGGTCATACTGCAACAGTAGATCAGAGCGTTTGTAAGGATTCAAACTCCAGGAAACAGCATACAGAGGGAGGGCAAAGTCAAATTACCTGTTATAATGTGAAAAGAATCCATAGTCATGATTCAGCCCTGCTTTCACACACTTTTGCGTATTAGTTTGATTTCAGCTGTTTCCCTTTTGAAGTCCTGATGTCCCTTTGATTTTCTTGATGACCATTGTTAACAAGTCATCAATGGAGTGATTAGGAAGATGGAAGTGCTCAGCAACTGGTTTTTTTGTGTTGTGATGTCTGATGTCAGTTTTGTATGCATTTATTCTTCTGCGCAAGAATTGTCCTGTTTTGTCCAGCGTATAAGGCTTGGGGGCATTTCCAGAACGTGATGGCATAAATCACATTAGTGGATGAGCAGGTGAAGGACCTTTCTGATGGAGTAGCTGGCTTGATTAGGTGCTATGATGGTGTCTTTTGTGCAGATATGTGGACAGAGTTGGCAGCATGTTGTCCATGATTTCAGCCTTTGCACAGTGGTGGAAACAATGTAGAAGTCTAGACTGTTCTGACCTGGAGGAGTCCACGAAGAATATTTCTTCTTGCGGCATTTGGAGGAAGGTACCTGTGCGTCACTGCATTGATCATTGGTGTTGTGCGAAAAATTCTTTGAGTCTTAGACAGTGAAAGTAGTCCTCCAGGTCACCTCAGAATTTTCTTTTATGTGGCAGTTGTGCTGAAATCGTGGACAAACAACATCTTACACCATAATCTCAGCCATGCAGAAGGCAATGTCATCCACAGTCTCAGAAACAACTCTTAACATTATTAAGGAGACTGACAAAGGAGGTGCAGTCGTCGTCATGGATAAACTGGATTATGACCAGGAGGCTTATAAATAACTCTCCAACACATTCTACAAACCTATTTCCTCTGACCCCACTGAAAAATACAATAAAGAATTACAACGCCTACTCAAACTACCTAAGGCAGCACAGGAACAAATAAAGGCAGACACACCACCAGAACCCCAACCAGGAATATTTTATCTACTAGCTAAAATCCATAAAAAAGGAAACCCTGGATGCCCCATTGTCTCAGGCATTGGCGCTCTTATAGCATGGGTATGTGGACTACCTCCTCAGACCCTATGTTGTCAACATCCCTAGCAATCTTCAAGCTACCACGGATTTCTTGGGAAATATCCAGTCCATCAGTGAGCTTCCTGAAAACACCATCCTGGCCACTATAGATGTAGAAGCTCTCTACACCAACACCCCACACAAGGATGGATTACAAGCTATTAGAAGAACCATCCCAGATGATGCCACAGCACAGCTTGTAACTGGACTTTGTGCTCACCCACAACCATGTCAGATCTGAGGACAGTTCATACCTCCAAGTCAGTGGCTCTGCTAGGGGTACCCGCATGGCCTCACAGTATGCCAACATTTTTATGGGCGACTTAGAACATTTCCTCAAGTCTCATCCCAAAACACCTCTCTTCTCTACTTACGCTATATTGATGACATCTTCATTCTTTTGGACCCATGGCATGGATGCTCTTGGAGATTTCCACAACTTCCACCCCACAATCAAATTGAGCCTGGGACACTCCACACAGGAGATCCACTTTCTGCACACTACAGTAGAAATTAGGGATGGACGCATCAACACCACTGTATACTGAAAACCTACTGATTGGTATAGTTATCTGTATACCTCGAGCTTCCATCCTAAATACATCACATGATCCATTGTTTACAGCCAAGCCCCAAGATATAACCACATTTGCTCTGCTCCCTCAGACAAAGACAGACATCTTCAGGATCTTTATCAAGCTTTCTTAAAACTATGGTACTCACCTGGAGAAATAAAGAAACAGATTGACAGGGCCAGACGGGTACCCCACAGCCAACTACTACAGGAAAGGTGCAAAAAAGAATGCCACTGGTCATCACATACCACCCTCAAGTCAGACCTCTACAACAGATTAAGGACCTCCAGCCTATTTTAAAAGATGACCCCTCACTCTCTTTAGCCTTGGGAAACAGATTTCTCCTCGCCTACAGACAACCCCTGAACCTTTAAACAGATACTCACCAGCAACTATGGAGCTAACAACAGAAACATTAAAGGAGGCACAACAAACACGCTACCAGCTCTGTCCACATCTGCACAAAAGACACCATCGTAGGACCTAATCAAGCCACTACTCCATAGAAGGATCCTTTACCTGCTCATCCACTAATGTGACTTATGCCATCATGTGCTGGAAATGCCCCCAAGCCTTATACATTGGACAAACAGGACAATCCCTGCACAGAAAAATACATGTACACAAAACTGACATCAGAAATCACAACACACACACACAAAAAAAAAAAGTTGCTGAGCACTTCCATCTTCCTAATCAGTCCATTGATGACTTGTTAACAATGGTTGTCAAGAAAATCAATGGGACATCAGGACTTCAAAGAGAAACAGCTGAAATCGAACTAATATGCAAATTAAATTGTGTGAAAGCAGGGCTGAAAGATGACTATGGATTCTTTTTACATTATAAGAGGTAATTTGACTTCACCCTCCCTCTGTGTGCTGTTTCCTGGAGTTTGAATCCTTACAAATGCTCTGATTTGCTGTTGCAGTATGACCTGATCCCATGTCTTATACTCCCCTGCATTTATTTTCATTCAGTTCTGTAAGTTCTCCCTCTTCAAAGCATCTGACGAAGTGGCATATTCTCCCATGAAAGCTCATGTGATGGATAGATCCGCTAGTCTTTGCTTTTTTTGCTTTACTTGACCAACACGGCTGCTCTTTTGGAAATAAACATTTAAAAGCCATTGCTTGTGGGCCACACTGAATTTATCACTGTACGCTTATAGCATGAAGAAATAGGGGAGCTCAGTTGATTTTTGGATTTGATTTAACATTATTTTGAAGTATGTTTTAATTTTCTAAACAGCATTTCTGGCTTTCTGCCATAACACAAGATTCCAGGTTATTCCTGGAGTGCAAACAGGTTTTTTATGAAACAAGATGTCCTGTGGTGCTTCTAAAGATTAACAAATTTATTTATTGCATGAGCTTTCATGGGCACAATCCCACTTCATCAGATGCATGAAATGGAAAATATAACGTGTTAGCTGTAAATGGGAACAAGGAAGAGGGTAGGTCACAAGGTCAACTCAAACAGATCCAGAGGAATAGATTGCTAGCCTATCTTTGCAAAAGCAACAAGCCATTTTGACTCAAACGGTGTGGGACAGGGAAGCAGGAGCTAAGAAGGATAGTTTTAATTTCCTGCTGTATTCCTCTTTTTATCTCTTGATATTGGTAGTCAAAATTTCTGAAGGTCAGGGATGACCTAAGAAATCTATCTGTAGCTATATACCACCATCATTAAGAAGTTTAAATGTCTAATCAAACAGTGACAGTCTTCCTGATTCTGGAGGCAGTGATGTGCATGACTTAAACAAGAATCCCTCAATTTAAATTTGTCTACAAATGAGCTAATTCCAATCTAGTCGATAAGGTGATTTTGAATACACTAGCATTTGAAAAACTTATCAAACTCTCTTTAGTCAATGTGGTCAACATTTTGTGAACAACACTGTTTGTCCTTCTACTAAATGATTGATCTGTATACTTTTCAGCCACACTGTCTACAATGAACTTTTAATCCTATTTTTCCTTTTCTAGCTATGATTTTAGGAATGCCAGAGCAAGGAAATCTGGTTTTCTGCTTTTGAAGATAAGTGAACTTTTCCCCTTTTGGTGGATTCTCCTTTAACACAGCCAATGAAAACAAAGCACTGTTATTTCAGACAGCTAGTCCTTATCTATTAGAAAAGGAGCAATCCTATATCTCCTCTGCAAAGTGCAAAGTAACAATTTTTCCTTATTGCACATGATATTCACAATAATGAAGGTTTTAAAGAGATGAAGATTCAATTCATGAATGTGTCCCTGGGAAGCAGTGATCAGTTTCACAGATATTTTACCCCACTCAGAAGGACTGTTGATCACAATATCTTGAATGGCACATGGGCCACACCAGGGAGGGGAAAGGTTTTGCTGTAGTTTCTACTTCTACTACTTTTAATTTTGAAACACACAACTGTAAAGGCAACTACCCTGATATTACTATTGGAGAGGTCATCTGAGATGAGGAATATGTTGGCAGAGTGATCGAAAGAGCTATAACCATAATTTTTTCCTTACTTGAACTAGATAAGTATTGAACTGTAAGATAAATTTTTACTTCCTCCATAACTGCATTAACTTTGGAAGAAGCATGAAATGGCCAGGAGCAAAGACTGAACAGTGTAACTCTTTCAGCCCTTAGTCAAGCTGTTACACTTGCACACAAGTTCCATTATGAGTTGCTGCCATTCTCCACAGTGTACTGTCCTCAAACTGAAACAGTCTATTCCAAGATCTGTTTTAAGGAAAATGTCGTCATTCATTCAGTTCTGTGACACTTGGCCAATATTTTCAACTTTTGCAACTTGCCTAATCTTCGTTTTAAAAACCACAGCATCTAACCACACTTCCATTCTCTTGGTCTCCAGAGCATGTGAAGCACTTGACTTGTCACTCCATTATATTATCGCTGTGTTTTTTTTATTGCAAAACATTTCTGGTTTGGGTTGATTTTATACTGATTGCTTTTTCTCTAGATTACACAAAAAAAATCACTTTATAAAAATTCTCAATCATCTTCAATGTTCAGAAAGTCTTGATTGACTACCAAATGTTACTCTGTTGCAATATCTGACTATTTGAATATATAGAGGAACACTGTATTATCTAAGAAGAAGCAAAAAGGCTGTGTATAGGTTTTTGGTACTATGTACCACCTCTTATTTCTCTCATGCCCAAGTATTCATGTACTTAAAACATATATTTAATTGTGTTTTTTGATTTAAAATATATAAATAATAAAATTTGTGTCAATTTTCTGTTTTGATGGCATTCAGTTTTTCCTGTGTATCTTATGAAAAGAACCCTGAAATGCCTTTGTCTGGTTTATGGTTGGCCAGACTTGCAGTGTGCTTAACGGAAATGCCCATGTGTTCATTTGGTTTGTTTTTAGGTGAAAAATATGCATTAGCTTAGCAAAATGAAGTTCTTAAATCTGCTCAACTTGGTTATTTCGGGGACAATGAATCCTCAGTCTAGAACAGCATAGAATAAGTGCCTTTGATACTCCTTAGGGAAGTGGTTCCCAATCTTTTCAAGGCTGGGGACCCCTTTTCAGCATAAAAACTTTGCAGTACCCCAGTGTGCTATGAAATTTTATACAAAGGAAATGAAAATCAGTGTAAAGCATTTTCATCTTAACCAATATTCTATCCAACCAAAATTACAACTCATAAAACCTGTGAAACCTCTTCAAATTAGAAGTGAGGCATTTGGTCTTTTGATTCTAAATGGTGAACATTCTAAACACAGGTGGCCAAAGGGCAAAACTGAGATGGTGTATTTTTTCCAGTGGATTTGAAACATTAATACATTTGATCCTCCTTCAGCTTGCTGTATGCACTGTTGGAGACTCTAAGACCATAACCATAGTAAATGTAAGTAAATATGACAGGTATGAGCAATCAGTTCAGCTGAAAAAAGTAGGCATGCTGTGGAATTTTTTCTCATCGAAGCATGCCCTGTTACTGAAAAGGTTGGGAACTGCTGCCTTAGGGGACTGTTCTGGAAAACGAAGTGTTCAAACAGTAGGACATAAAATTGTAACTCTGAGAATTTGGGGAGAAAGGACACTCCTGGAGCTGCCTTGGACCAGTAACTCATTGTCATGCTGTTCATGCAGTGGCACCGAGTAGTAGATTGTTCTGGCAATGCTATGAAATTTGAGCACAGTTTTGTGTAACTTAGGCTTTGAGGTCTCTCCTCTTAATGCAATGCTCCTGATGGAAGCAAGAAGATTTTCTGTAGAACCAAGACTGTTAGAAAAGTGCAGCTGTACTCAATCACTAACAAATCTGTACTACATGGGTATGCATTGACTTAAATTCAGATGTTTGTAACCACCTCATGCCCATGTCTGTTGCCAAGATGCAAAGAGGTAGCTATGTTAGTTCAGTTCAGTAAAAAGTCCTGTGGCACATAGACTAACATGTATTGCATGAGCTTTCATGGGAGAAAATCCCACTATGCCAGACACTTTGAAGCATCTTTGAAGTGTGTGAAGTGAGATTTTTCTCCAGTGTCTGATTTTTGCATATGTATGAGGTTAGTGGGGAAAAGTCTCCAGAGAGTCTAACTTCACCATTCCAATGATAAAGAATTTTGAGGCATGTTATATCCTACTGACAAGTTTCAGTGGACCTCTTGGTTGACGTGAGGCATTTGCCATTGCACTGACATTCCAGAAGCTGTGTACTGTTTCAGCAGTGACTGGAACATAATGTTTTTAGTTAGGAGGCAGCAATAAATTATTGAAAATTGTGCTCTTTAGCGTGCATCAGAATAAAGAACAGTGGTACAGTTTGCTGTGCTGAAGTTCTAAGAGGGTAGAAAACTAGCAATGAGAACCTTGGGGGTTTATCACCGGAGTTACTTGTCTGTACAAGTTTTTCTTCCTGGCCCTTTTGATGGGTTTGCACTAACTGTGGCTTGTCAGAAACATAGGATTTTGACTGACAGAAGATCTCAAGGAAAGGGAAAAAAGTTGCTTCAAAAACATAGTTGGGAACTGTAAGACAATCACACTGAATTTTGTATCTGACTACTATAGCTACCTCAGCATTTCATTTCTTCCAGCTGGGTACTGACAATCCCCTGCAGGGTGCTATCCCAGCTCAGTTGGTGGAAGGACGCCCACTCGGTCCTGGAAGGGGTACCATTCGTAGAGGACACCCCATTGTTCACCCTCACAACTGATGCTTCGGATATGGGGTGGGGAGCGCTGCTCAATACAGGTGACCAGACCCAAGGCCGTTGGTCCCTGGCAGACAGACAACTGCACATAAACGTCAGGGAGCTACGCGCAGTCTGCCTAGCCTGCAGAGCATTCCTCCACCTGCTGCAAGGGAAGGTAGTAAAGATCCTGATGGACAATGTAACATCGATGTATTACATAAACCGTCAAGGAGGAGCCCGCTTCCCCCACCCACTGTCGAGAGGCCGTCAGTCTTTGGGAAATGGCAGTGAGGTATGGTGTCCGGTTAACAGCTTCCCATCTCCCCGGGACTCAGAACCGGGCAGCGGACAGACTCAGCAGGCAGTTCCTTCCCACTCACAATTGGTTGCTCCACCCCGAGGTGGCGTCCATGATTTTCCAGAAGTGGGGTACTCCCCAGGTGTACCTGTTTGCCAGGCGCTGGAACAGGAAGTGCCCTTGTTTTTGTGCTCTTCGGGGCATGGAGAAGGGATCAGTCTCAGACGCGTTCCTGTTTCCATGCACCGAGGGCTTGCTTTATGCCTTCCCTCCGATCCCCTTGCTCCACAAGGTCGCCCTCAAGATAAAGAGGGACAGGGCGGACGTCATCTTGATTGCACCAGCATGGCCTCGTCAACCATGGTTCACAATGCTGATGGACATGACAATAGCACCAGTCTGGGAGCTCCCTCTGTGGCCAGACCTTCTTTCTCAGGACCACAGGAGACTGTTAGACCCCAACCTGTGGTCCCTACACCTAGCAGCCTGGAGGCTCCGTAGCTAACCGCGGAGGAGAGGGTGTGCTCCCTGCATGTCCAGGAGGTGCTCCTGGGAAGCAGAAAGCCCGCCACACACAAGTCGTACAGGACCAAATGGAGATGCTTCACCATGTGGGCACAGTCTTGCGAGGTGTACCCCCAGTCTTCCCCTATCCAACTGGTGTTGGACTACCTCCTCCACTTGCAGCAGTCGGGGCTGTCCCTGTCGTCCCTTCAGGTCCACCTAGCGGCCATTTCGGCCTTCTGTCCACCATACCAGGGCAGGGCGCTCTTCTCCCACCCAATGGCCACACGGTTCCTTAAGGGGATTGAGCGCCTTTTTCCTCAGGTTAAGCCCCCAACGCCTCTCTCTGGGATTAAAACTTTGTCCTCCACAAGTTAATGGGCCCTCCTTTTGAGCCGATGGCATCCTGCTCCCTCTAGCATCTGTCGCGGAAAACAGCCTTCCTAGTGGCAATTACCTCTGCCCTCTGAGTGTCAGAACTCCAGGTATTGGTCTCTGACCCTCTGTACACCACATTCTTCAAAGACAAGGTGGAGCTGCGACCACATCCGGCTTTCCTCCCAAAGGTGTTCACGCCCTTTCACTATAATCAAGTGATAACCCTGCCAGTCTTCTTCCCAAAGCCACACAAATCAAGGGAAGAGGCCAGATGGCATACGTTGGATGTCCGAAGGGCTCTTGCCTTTTACACTGAACGCACAAAATCATTTAGACTACACAGCTTTTCGTACTGGTCGCCAATAGAATGAAAGGCTCCCCCATCTCGTCCCAGTGACTGTCCACATGGATAGCGGAATGCATACGATACTGCTACACCCTGGCAAACCAGCTACCGCCATCCAAGGTAACGGCACACTCCACAAGGGCCCAAGCGTCCTCTTCGGCGTTCTTGGCTAACGTACCAGTCATGGACATCTGCAAGGCTGCCACGTGGTCTTCGATCCACACATTCACCGCCCACTATGCTGTGGTACAGTAGACCAGGGATGACGCTGCCTTTGGAAGAGCGGTCCTCCAGGTCTCCCAATGTTAACTCCGCCCACCATCCAGGTACAGCTTCTGATTCACCCATAGTGAAAATGGACACAAGCAAGCACTCAATGGAGAAAGACGGTTGCTTACCTGTAACTGATGTTCTCTGAGATGTGTTGCTCGTGTCCATTCTACTCCCACCCACCATCCCCGCTTTTGGAGTTAGTGGAAAGAAGGGACTGGTGTGTGCAGACCCAGGGAGTGCTATTATACTGTGACGTGAGCACGCGATGTCAGAGGGCTCCATCCCTGGGTCTACGGCTACTGCTAAGGGCAAAAAGTCTTCCAGTGACTGAGCAGGCAAGCGAATGCATTACCCATAGTGCTGCTCACATCATTCAGTTGCAGGTGACTGCTAGCTGTATGCGTGGATGGTGGGAGGAGTTAGTCTACTCACACTGCGTACAGCTCTGCCTAGAGCAGCAGCATCTCTAGTCTGCTGGGCAATGGCGTAGTGTGTCATGAAGGTATGAATCGATGACCACGTAGCGGCCCTGCAGATCTCTTGGATCGGGACCTTGGCAAGTAAGGCCGTAGAGGATGCTTGAGCCCTGGTAGAGTGGGCTCTAACAGTTTCAGGAAGAGGCGTTTTCGACCTTCCGTAACAGTCCTTGATACAGTTCACAATCCATTTAGAGATGCACTGAGAGTATACTGGTAAACCTCTTACGTTCGGCGACAGCCACAAACATTTGGGGGTCTTGTGAAATGGCCAGGTGCGCTCGATGTAGGTTAGGAGTGCTCTCTTCACATCCAGTGTATGCCACTTCCTCTGGTTCTGTGTAACATGGGGATCTGGGTAAAAAAAATGACAAGCAAATTTCCTGGTTAAGGTGGAAAGGGGTGGCCACCTTAAGGAGGAAGGATGGGTGATGACACAAAACCACTTTATCTGGGTAGAACCTTATGTATGGGGGTTCCGAGGCTAGAGGGCTTTCAATTCTGAAACTTTTCTAGCAGAGGTGATTGCTACTAGGAAGGCGACCTTCCAGGACAAGACCAGGAGGGTGGCTGAGTCCAAGGGTTCATAGGGCAGCTCTGTCATTGCCCGGGGGATGATATTCAGGTCCCAAGTTGGGGTGGGCTTATGAAGTTAAGGAAAAAGTCTCTCCACCGCTTTTAGGAATCTGACGGAGGTGGGATGGGAGAACGCTGCCCATCCACACTCTTGTGGAGAGCGGAGATTGAGAGTCCATTTAGTGGCAATGAGGAAGGGAAGAGGCCTCCTTCCCTTAGATCTAGCAAATAGTCAAGAATCAGGTGATTCAGAACCGATACAGGGTCTACACCCTTGTCCCGAGCCCAAATGGAGAATCGCTTCCATTTGGTTGTGTACGTGGACCTGGTAGATGGTCTTCTGCTATCAACCAGGACCTTCTCAGCCCTGTCTGAGCAGAACCTCTCTTGCTCACTGACCCAGAGAGCATCCAGGCCATCAGGTGTAGGTGGCCCGGGTCTGGATGCTGAAGGCGTCCCAAATCCTGCGTCAGGTGGTCCTCTCACTGTGGGAGGTGGGGTGGGATCCCTATGGACATGTCCTGCAGGAGTGCTGTCTGGGCCAGTCCAGAGCTATTAGTATTATGTTTGCACCATCCCTGTCGATTTTCAGGCGTACTGTCTGTATCAGGGAAACTAGTGGGAAGGTGTACATCGGGGCCCCAACCAGTTGATGAGGAAGGCATCGGTGAGGGACCTCTCCTCCTGGCCCCTGAGGGAGCAGAACTGGGAGCACTTGCAACTCTACAAAATCACAAACAAGTCTATCTGGGGAAAACCCCATTTGTCTACCAGGAGGGAGAACACCTCGTCGTGAAGGGATGACTTGTGGTTCGCTAGCGGTTTTCTGCTTAGAGAGTCCACTAGCCAATTGTCCAGCCCCGGTAGGTGGGAGGCCACTGGGATGAAATTGTCGTATGGCCAGTTCCCAGAGTTTGCATGCCTCCTCGCAAAGTGACGTAGAACGGACCTCCCCACTTGCTGATTCGTGTAGAATACAGCTGTGGTATTGTCCGTGAGGCTCGGGACCATCCTGGCCCGGATCTTGTCTAGGAAGGTCAGGCAGACTAGTCTGGCCCTTAGTTCCTTCACATTTATGTGGAGAGGCCTGTTGGTGCGGGACCAGAGCCCCTGAATGGAGAGTCCCCCAGAGATGTGGGCCCCCCACCTTGTGTCTGAAGCATCGGTTGTTAAGGTCACTGAGGGCCTGAGGTCTTTGAAGGGAATTCCCCCCCCCCCCATGGCAAAGCAGGGATCCCTCCAAACCTGAAGTGTCCCCAGAGTCTCCTGGGGGACTGAGAGTACCTTGTTCAGGGAGTCCCTCCATATGTGGAACAGCGTGGAAAGCCAGATTTGGAAAGGTCTCATCCTCAGCCACACTGTCTGGATCACTGAGCTGGAGGCTGCCATGTGACCGAGGAGCTGCAGGCACCATCAGGCTGTGGGCACAGGGGACATTAGCAGCTCAGAAATGATGGTGCAAATGGACCGAAATCTGGAGCGGGGTAGGAATGCTAACCCCTTTCGGGCATCTAGAGCCCCTATGAACTCTTGTGTTTTGGGATGGGTGGAGCTTTGACTTCTCTTGGTTTATATGGAGGGTCAGATAGTCGCAGAGCCTCACTACTGCTTTGACATGGACCTCTGCCTTGGGAGCTTGATTTCCCGACTATCAACTCATCATCTAGAAAGGGATAAATTCTTATGCCCCATCTGCACAAGTATGCCACGACCGGCGCCATGCACTTTGTGAACACCCTGGTGGACAGGGAGACCCCAAAAGGGAGAGAGGTGAACTGAAAGTGGTGGTTTGCCACCATAAACCTTAGGAACCACCTGTGGTGGGGCCTTATGACTATGTAAAAGTAGGTGTTTTTCAGATCAAAGGCCACGAACCAATCCCCAGGGTACAGAGACGGAAGGATTTGTGTTAGGGAAACCATGTGGAACTTTATGCTCCTTATGAGTTTGTTTAAGGCTCTGAGATCTAGAATGGGTAGAAGGTCCCCACTGGATTTTGGGACTAGGAAGTATCGGGAGTAAACCCCTTTTCCCCTCTCCCACTTGGGGACCTTTTCTATGGCTCAGAGGGAGAGGAGTTTCTGGCATTCGACCTCGAGAAGGTAAGACAGTTCCTGGTTTCCAAGGGATGAATGAGGAGGTGATTTTCTGTCCTGAAGAATTGAAAGAAACCGAATACGATACCCCTCCGTGACCGTCTCGAGGACCCACTGGTCGGATGTGATGTTGGCCTAGTGGGGTGTGAAGCGGTGTAAGCAGTTGGGGACCGGCTGATTTGTGGGTTCGTTAGCCATACAGTAACCGTCAAAAATGCTGTTTCTTCCCCAATGAGCATTCGGGGGCCTGTCCACACCTGCTCGATTGGGGAACATGGGACTTCACTCTTTCCTGAACGGCCTTGTCCTTGTCCATATCCCCAAGGTGGCACTGGGACAAGGGGAGGGACCTCGGGAATGTGCTCTGCAGCTGAATCTGTTGTTTTAACTGCTGAAGTTGTTGTTGGAGGAGTTGATGGGGTTTTACAGAGCATCTGTTAGGTTGCTGTTGAACCCCGGGTTCGCGATGTGACTGGGATGGACCAGCGACACCCACCAATGAGACAGACACCAGTTCAATTAAACAAAAAAAACCCTACTTTTATAGTGACACCTTAAACACCTTCAACCCCGTAACAGTGTAAAACAGGGAGATCTATACAAAAACACTTGTAATCAACTAACAACATGAAGCAAAAATCTGTATAGGACACTTATAACCAACTAATAGCATAAAGCAAAATCTAAATGAACACTTATAACTAAATGACAATATAAAGCTAAAAACTTATGCAAAGCACTTATAACCAAGTAACAGTGTGGAGCAAGAGTCTATATAAAGCACCTGTAAAACACCTCCAGCCAAACAACAGGATAAAGTATGAGAGTCTATGCAAAACACTTACAACCTACAAAAGTACTTATAGTTAAATAACAGTATGGATTAATGACCTACAAGAGGGTGGCCATAATAAGTCAAGGACTTTTCTGGCCTTTTACTGCCTCAACATCGGTATAGGCACTGACCAGCCCACCCGACGCATATTTACCAATGGCTGGAAGCCATTCCTCCTTGCTAGCCAAGAAGGGTGGGCGGCAGAATGGAAAAAAAGTCAGATGAGAGAAAAATAAACCCCCACACTCCCCCCGTGTACACTGGGGAAGTTTGGGGCCAGCAGTTTAGAGCAGAAGCAGAGTAATGAACAATTATACAGTAAGAAGGATGCAAAATACAAATGACTAACAAAACACCTGGCAAATTAACAACACAAAACTATGCTAGACCTTAAACAACTATATCATAAAAAGATTATACAGAATACAGAGAAAATAATAACAACTACACAAACTATGCAAAACTCAGGTGAAGAAGCTACAATCACAGACTATATATAAATGGTACCAAGTAGAATGATTAAGAGAAGGTAGGAGGCCTATATCGATTTATAATACCTGTCCCAGGACCGCAGTAGAACCTAAAGCGAGGAGGCAGACCAGCTGCAGCATCTCAGCACTTAATCGTTCGGCCAGCAATCTGTGTACACCCCAAAAAAAAAGAGGGTCTTGGGGGTGGGTACTCCCTGTCTCAATCGGGGGATCAGTCCGACCAGGTTGCGACGTGCCCTTTAGCATCCGAGGGTGGGAGAACAACAAGCTAGCTGAGACAGGGGGTTTTAATAGAATTTTGCCCAGCCAGAGTAAAAATAGCCAATTAGGAGTGGGATCCTGGTCAGGACCAATGATAAAACTGGGACCCCAGACAATGACCCCTCCTTCGTGGTGACGGGGGTGCCGAGAAACTGTTCAGGGGGGATAGGAACTCACCCCCCTCCTTGCTGACACAAAGCTGGGGAGGAAGAAACTCACACAGGAGATTGAGAGCCATCGGGGAGATTGATACTTAACACTCTTTCCCCTTGTGCTGGATGGCCCGGAGGTGGAGGCCCATCAGGGAGCATAATCCAGGGGGCTACGTGTGGGGCGGGGTGGCCATCATGGCTGCCACCTCCGCTGACAGTTGCGGGGTGTAAATTCCCAGCAACCGGAGCATGGCTCTCCAGTCTTTCATGCTATGGAGCCTCACATCCATGGACTCGGCAAAAAGGTCAGGGCCTTTGAATGGGAGGTCCTAAATAGTGACCTGCAGCTGTGGTGGTAGGCCAGAGCCCTGTAGCCAGGCCAAACGACGCATTACTACAGCCGCTGCCATCATACAGGCGGCTGTGTCGACAGCATCCCAGATAGGCATCAGAGCGTCTCTAGATGCCATTTCCCCTTCAAGCATCATGTCGAAGTCTCTAAGACGATCCTTCGAGCTGGCTGGATAAAACTCATGAGGTCCCTTCCAACCCTATGATTCTATAATGGCGTAGAAGCCATGCATGGCATTCCAGAGGTTAAAGATATACCTTGTCATAAGGGCTGAGTGGTTTGCTATGCGCAGTTGAAGGGCTGCTGTGGAGTAAACCTTCCTGCCAAGCAAGTCAAGCTTCCTTGCCTCCTTATTCTTAGGGGTGGAACCCAGTGACCTTGCCTCTCCTTCTGATTCATGGTGTCAGTGACCAGCGACCCCGGGGTGGGGTGCTGGAACAGAAAGGAGAATTTGTCTTGAGGGACATGGTACTTACGGTCCGCAACCCTGGATACAGGTGGGATCGAGGACGGGGTTTGCCAGCGGGCTTTGACAAGGCTGTATACTCCTTTGTGGAGCGGTACAGACACCTTAGTGGGTGGAGCCCTCTGGCCGACGTCAAAGAGGGAGTTCACCTCCTCTTGGACGACTCGAGCTCCAGGTTCAGGTTTGCTGCCATATGGCATAGCAACTTCTGGTGGGCACCAGAGTCCTCGTCACAGTCAGTCAGTCTCTCAAAGGTGTATTCATTGGGTGAAGAGGAAGAACGGGTCCGCAATCTACTCCGACGTGTAAGTCGGGATTGGGTTCATCATCCAAGAAGTCAGAATCTGTGGTCTGTGAGGGGAACCGGACAGAGCAGTGCCGTGAGGCTAGAGTGTCATCAGCAGCCACGTCAGGCCAGTTGTGTGACCAGTCTTTAAAAGATGTTCCGGCTTCCAGATGACGCAGAGGGGAGTGGCCTCAGTTAGGTTGCAATGTGGTACTCAGAGGGGAGGGCCCCGCTGGTCCAGGTGGGCCTGAGGGTCTGTTCTTGCGCCGAGGTGCGGGCGAGGGAGCGTGTTTACGGCGCCGTTTCCCTAAATGTTCCCTTATCCATATTGCCATCTTGAGAGGAGAAGAGCATACGGAGGCCAGAGGCAAAGTTGACGCCAATCTGTGGGAAGGGGCTCCCGAGGCTTGGGAGCACGGCACCGACACGTCTTGGAAGGAACGTGGGGAGAAGGTCAGGGAGCAGTCCTCTGCTGAATGTGGTGCTGGAGGTGGGCTGGACGGCACTGGGTTGGGAGTGCCGTTCCTGGCGCCGTGTTGCGGTGCCGGTGGTGGGCTAGGTGGTACTGGGTCGGCCAACTGGGCTTCCAGTGCCGCAGTCAGCATTCAGCTGGTTTTCCTTCACGGTGCCAGAGAATGCGTCTGCACCGACATGGGAACCTGTGGCATCGGCGGCACCGCTAGCAGTACCGTCTTGGGTTCAGCACCAAGATAATTCAGCAATCTAAGTATTTGGTGCCCCGACAGTACCAGCAAGGGTGTTGACCAAGGCTTTAGGCTCAGCACCAGAGATCAGTCCCGGGGTTTCAGCGCCCCAGCCAACGGATGAGTTGGCAGAGCACTCAGGGCTCGGGCAGCATCAGAGGCTTGCGCGTTGCTCTGGCAAGGGATCGGAGGTGCAGCTCTCTGTCCTTGCAAGTCCTCCTTTTGATGGACTGGCAGAGGGAGCAGCTCTCAGCAAGATGGGACTCACCGAGGCATGTGAGGCATTTATCGTGTGGATCGTCAAGCGGGAAAGCTTTACAGCATCCTAGGCATGGCTTGAAACCAGGCATCTTGAATTTTGCAGTAGAAGACAGCCACTTGCTTACACAAGTTTGTTCACTGATGCGAAACTATTGCTGAGGGCAGAAAAAGGAACTGGGAGGGTCAGGGTCACGGTTACCTATATAGCCACAGTCGTGGCATAGAGGGGTCTTGGCCACGTGCCCTGACCTGACAGGCTAAGGCTGAAGAATTTACGAGCTACCGTGCACTTCAGCACGTAGAGTAGACACCTGTAACTGAATGGCGTGAGCAGCGCTCAAAGGAGAACTGTGAGCTCCATGTTAATGGGGACTTGATTCCGAAGAGGTATAAAGCCAGTGCAGCTGTCAGTTAAGTACTTTTCTGTCCATCAGGATGGCAGCAGCATCAGTTAAGGTGCTTATTCCACACTGTCAAACTGCCTCCTGCCTGTTCCCTTCCCCATCTCTGTTATCTAAGCACAAATCTGCTACCTGTTGAAAACTGGCGCAATGGGCATGCTGCAAAGTTAATAAATAGTGCTTAATTAAGATAGGAATGGATAATGGCAGGGCTCTGGCTCTAATTCTTTTGTATTTAGAGCCTTCTGTTTTTAAAATAAATGATGCTGCTGCAGAATTTTCAGCTTGTACTGTTGTACTGGAAAGTGCTGCATCTGTGTGTCTGCATGGGAGTGACCTTGTTCCTATTATTATGCAAGCAGTTGTAAAGATGCCTGAGAGAGTTGCATTCTGGGTAGTGCGTGGCTGGAGTCTGATTGCTAACTTTTCCACAAATGTGGCTAATTTTGCTCACAAGCCTAGTTGGTGAGGATAAACCCAACCCAAAATCTGCATCATGGTATTGAAGCTGTGCTATCAAGAGGATGGAAAGGAGAAGGGTGGCCTAGCAGCTGAGGCACTAGACTGGAATGTGGGAGATTTAGCTTTAATGCCTGCTCTATAACAGCTATCTCGTTGGAACTTGAGAGAGTCACTTTGCATCTGTTCATGTCTCTATAATGGGAATAGTAGCATTTTCCCTACCTTACAGAGGTGGTGAAAAGATAAGTACAGTGAAAACTGAGGTGCTCCACTGTTGTGTTGATAGGAGCCATTTAAGTATCCGCTAGTTCTCCCTGAATAACTGTATGCAGCTGGAAACTTCTAGCAAGCATATATCCACGCACTACAAAACTCAAGGAGATCCACCTCCTTCTCACATAGAAGACTCGAAAAGCAACCCCAAAGACCCAGAAAGTTGTGTGTTGTGCAAAGGATGTGGGGCTAGCGGGATGGAAATCAAACCAATTCTAGGTGACTTACTTGTTTCTCAGGAAACAGACAAGTAGAGGGTCCCACCTGCTGGACACTTCAGTGCAGTATGAAGCCTCTAAGAATGAGAAGTCTTGGCCACATGTTCTGAATCCGTGATCCTTGGAGAAATTGCTGGGGACTGACAGAGGTGGCTAGACCCAGAATGTTTTTTGGTGGTCTGAAGGTAGTGGGTTCTCAGTTGATCTCCTTATTTCCACCTGTTCTGGTATTGAAGGGAAAAAATGAAAAAACAAAATTGCTTTTCCATGGGAACATCAGTCTTGTTATCCCAGGAATGTGGGGGGCCTTAAGCATGGGAGAGGAAATGTCCATGAGACAATCTCACTGTTATAAGATGCTATGAAAAAGGCTGAGAATCACTGACCCTAGGGGTCATGGAGCTAGAGGAAGTGCCTAATTAACAAATTTGCATCTTAGTTTGATGGCTTCATGCAGTGTTTTCTTGCCTCTGGACACTTAAGTTCTGCCCCTTCAGAAATGAAATTAACATGTGATCTCTGGGTTGCTCTACTTCAAAACTCTGAATTGAGTCAGCAGAGTGGCTGTTTCTTCTGTAAGAAAAGAGCTAGAACGGGAATGACAAGGAGGTGGGGACATGGTGGGGTGCCCAGAGTTGAAATAGCACAGGTGCAAGGGCACCAGTGAAGATGTGTAGGGGAACAGCTCCCAGCAACAACTCACATTATCCTCACTCCCTTCATTTTTCTAAAGTCCTATATTTTTGAAATGGGTGGGAAATTGTGAGATCCTGACAGCAGATATAATTTTTGAAGTTGCTTGTTCTTAAACAAGTGGTTCTCAAACTTTAGTGGGGTCTAACCAGGGGTTAAAGTAAGCCAGAGCACAGCAGAATGCTGTTCTAGGGCCCCTGCTGGCTCCATTTTCTATTTTTAGGGGGCCCTAATGCTCAGCCCATAGAAATAGCAGGCCCCAGAACTCCATTCAGCCGTGTGCTGGGAGGGCAGGGATCTACTCTGGCCTGAGGCTGCTCTGACTGAGCATGCTCAGAGCCACATGATCAGGCTGGAGCCTCATCCCAGGCTCAGGCTGCACCAGTGACACGGGCCAGGTAAGGGCGGGAGGGGGTGGGGCTGTATTCTCCCCAGGACTTGAAATGGGGGGGGGGTTGGGGGAGGTTTCAGGGGTGCTCACTGATTTGGTACAAGGCTGTTACTAGCTGACAACTGAGGGGGTGTTGATAGGTGGGGGGAGGCTGTTAGGGAAATCCCTGGTTTGGGTACAGGTGAGCCAGCCTAGTGCAGAAAGGGGTTGACCTGGGGCAGTGGGGGAAGATTGCATGGCACATTGGGGAAGGGTTAGGGGACCAGTAGTGAGACAGACAGTAGCTGGGGTGGGAGAGAGGCATGTAGGAAGCAGTAGCTGGGGTGTGTGAGGAAGGCCCACACCAGCAGGAGGAGGGCCTGCCAATTTACTTTAACCCCTGGTTGTGACGCACTTGATGGCATGTTGTAACGCAACAGGATACACTAACTCCCCACCACTATCAGCTCTTCTATCTACCCCTCATCCCCCCTGCCTGATCCGGCCATCTCTCAGGCGACACAGTATTATGTCCCCAGGCAGCGGTTGAGAACTACTGATTTAGACTACCCTTCTCATTACATTTGTATAACCACTTCTCTGAAGATGCTACAGTGATCTTGGTCACTCAGATGAGGCCACCCTTTTAAGCAAGATATATATATATATATATATATATATATATATATATATGACACTGACCCTGATCCTCCTCAGTTCCTTTTTCCACCCTCAGCGACGGTTTTGAAACAGCCCACTCCTCGCAATTATGCAACTGCCTGTCTATTCTAGCATGTATGAGCCGCCCATTTAACTTTGAAGATCTGTTCTGGACAACGTTCCACCGAGAACTGCCCGTACCAAGCATACGAACCCGGAGCCAGAAGACCACTCTGAACTGTCACTAACAATGCCAGGCTTCAACCTCTGTGCTTCTTGCAGCACAGCCTTTCCACGGGATGACCCCATGAGAAGTGCCTACAGGGCCGGGGTGAATCCCACCAGGCTACCGAGTGCTCCATCTGTCAGTCCTTCAAACTGATGACCCTGAACAACAGGCCTGTCCTGGGAGATACCTACATGTCATGTGGGTGTGGAGAGAATCCTCCTTCCACCCACGAAGGAGACAGGGAATAGTTTAATGCCTCCCTATCCTACTGCATACAAATTATTGGCTGGAAACGGGGAACATGGGCACTACGGTTAGCCCATATCAGGCCCCCATAGGGGTACCGTCCCACAGGTCTCTCTTTCCCTTCCCCTCTCCCTCCCCTTGCTTCAGATTCCCCTTACAGACTTCTCAGGGCTCCTTTACTGCTCTGTAGGCCTGTGCTGGGATGACCGTTCGCTCCTTTTAGCAACACTACAACACATTAAGCGTTTACCTCGCCAAGCCAGCCTGCGTTCGTGCCTTGGGCCCCTTGAGAGGGGAATTAACCATCATTGCCCAGGTGGTAATAAACAATACACCTACCCCTTCCCTTCCCTGCTAGGAGTTCCCAGGTTCCCTATAAGAGAACTAGCAGTTACCAGGGCCTTGCAGGAAGTCCTTCACTTAGAGATGTGGAACATCTGCACCTTCATGGGGAGCCTGCATGAGGGACTAATCGGTATTCTTTGTACCCCAACAGCCCACACCTGCTGGGACAAACCCATCACGTGGTGATAGGTACCACTCAGGTCCTCAAGTGAAGTGGATGATGTACCACATGATTTGCTTTGAGGCACCCCCCCCCTTTTTGGTGGACAAAGGCCTAATTCTTTGAGGTGGTAGCCAATGTTCCCTCTAAGGTTTGGTGGCTTGTGTGCAAAATTTTCAACCTGTGTGCAAAATTTTTTCTGAATAAAATTTTTGTGCAAACTTGTGTGACAAATTGAAAATTATAGAATGAAAAATATATAGGGATTAAATTGTTTTTATTAACAATTTGAACGCATTTTATGCCTATGTAACACTGTGTTTCATAAATTCTTCAGTACAGTTCATCTGACTTTGTCAGTTTTCCAAAATGCATAAACACTATCCAGGTTAACAGTCTGTCCTGAAGCTAAATAAAGCTTGATCCTCATGAGATTGTCCAGATGGTTGACTTCTAAGTGATTTCTAATCTGTTTTTATTTGATTCATTAAACTGAATCCTTTCTCATAATCAGCACTAGATGCCTGGAAAGTTGCACAGATGTCTAGAAGGAGTAATAGTTCACTAAGCTGTTCCTGCTGCAGAGTGTAAGAAACCATGTCCTCGAAATTCTTCATTGCACCTGTTTTCATCTTCTCACTAACAGTTAATTTAAAGTCCACATACTGAGTAAGCAGATCTTTCTTAAAAGTTTCTACTGTCTTGTTCAGCAGTACACTATATCTTGCTGCTAGTATTTCAAGCTGCTGATGTCCAAATGAGAAATCATTCGTACTCTGTAAAGCTGAAAAGGAATCCCTATCAAAACCAGACCATTCTCTTAGCTCATTTTCAGGAAACCTGCAGTCAAAATGGTCACATATTCCTTCAACAAACTGAATCACTGCTCTAGTGTCTACAGGAGATGAAAATGATGCCATCAGAACTTGGACCTCTTCTGAAAAATGAACAGTTTCTCTAAGATACTGGGATCGAAGTTTTGCAATTCTGGCTTTAGTAAACTGGAAAGCTTCTGTTGTGGTTAGTGTACTTCACTGAAGCGGTCGGCACAACTCTGCCAATTCCCCTAACGCATCATTCAGTACAGCAATTGCAACATGATATTCTGGGTTTTTCAGTTTGTCTAAACAGTACTTGTGAATTGGGTCATTGTCCTCTGCAACCTGTTCTTGGCAGTATTCCATCACCATGGCATAATTCTTTATTAAGGCTCGTATAGCAAAATGTCTAGAAAGCCACCTTACTTCATTCAGTGGCCTGAATGAAACAGACTCATAATCTGCAGCTTGTCATATTTCCTCAAACTTTGACTTCTTCACAGATGACCGACTAAAAAGTGCATAGACTGTTCTTATTAGAGTTTCAATGTCCTTCATTAAAGATACATGCTTCCATGCATCATCAAGTCCTAAGTCTTCTCTGTGTGCCACACAATGCTGTTCCAACAAATGTGGAATAGATTGACATAGTATTGCAGCCACACCATTATGTTTTCCAAGCATAACTGAAGCACTGTCCAAGGTAAACATAACCATTTTCCTCAAATCTATGTTGTTAGCATAGAATTGTTTAATTGCTGAAACAATCACAAAACTGTCACGCTGACAATTTCAGAATTCCTGCAAACATGGTACGATGAGAAAACCCTTCTGCTTTTCTGAATTTAACATACAGGATTAACATTTTGTTTACAGAGATATCAGGGCTCTCATCAACTATTAAAGTATGGAATAATGAACTCCGCTAGTCATTTAACATTTCCTGATGAATAACAGAATTTATGCATTCTACAAATTTGAATGTATAATTTTTACTTCTCCTGTTTTCAGGAATTTGAACATATTTTCCAACAGGATGGTGTAGCTCCTGAACCAATAGTAATCATGAATTTAGTTTTATTGCAAGAAGGATGTTATCAATTAAAATTTTTACTTCATCAGCAGTGGACAATTTCCTCTCAGACATTTCAGCTCTATGTTCTCTATCTTGAAATGTCTCACATAACAAAGGTTTAATAAGTCCTTGGTGCTGATTACGTAATGTATGGACAGCAGTTGTGACTTTTTTTGCATTAAATGATGTTTTAAGTAGTCCAGTTTCCATTCATCCCATTTTTTTGCCTGAAGTCCATTCGCATGGGCTTGCATGCAGATGGTACATAATGCTTCACCGTTCTCATGGTACTTAATATCTCCTAGCCTTACGCATTGCTTACCAGACACATGCGGTGTTTCAGTTTCGATAAGCTCAGGCAGCCATTCCTTAAATCTGAAGCAGACCTTCTTCTGTGTTGGTCCACTGCTTTTGCTGCTTTCAAACTTTCACTTTGACATTTTAAAATTGATGGATTTTAATTATAGATGCAATTATAAATAAAAACACCAGCAGATTAATTTTGTTTGGGGCATCTTGAAAGCAAAGTACACTGTTGATGTGTAAGTCAGATACCAGTTCTCTGTGCAGGAAATGCCAGCAGTAGCTGTTACCCTCCAATTCAAGGCTTACAGTATTCCCAGACACACTCTGCCTTTCAGTATATGTCTATCAAAAAAAATCTGTAAATAGAGACGTTTAAAACCACATTAAGTAAGGAAAGCCTGTTTAGAGCTCCTCATCAATTTTAATGGGGATGTCTTGGCTGAGTCAGCTCCAGCAGTGCTGCTGTTATCCCATTGCACTAAACATTTTACAAGCAAACAAAACAGTCTACTTCAGAGATTTTTCCCCTGCAACTTAGCGTGTTACTGTGAAGAAGGTCCTCTGATGTGAATAGATTGTTTTATCATCATCATTTTATCTCTAACTTGAAACAACTAGGGTTTGTTGTTTTTTTGTTTTTTTTTTAAAGAAGTCTCACAACTCCTTTTAAAATTTTGGGACTTCTTTGAACCTATATAAACCTACTTGGGCCAAAAACAAGAAAAAGGTTCTGCCAGGTAAACCAGCAAGTTCTAGACTGCTCTGCACTTAAAAGAAAGACATTGTGGAAGACACTGACCTGAAGAAATGCTAGAGCAGATGAAATCTAACTTATTTTGAAGCAAAGCTGGAAAAATTCCACAGAATCAAGTGAAAGCTGGTATCTTGTCCAAAGCACCAGGGGTTAAACTAGGGACAGCCAAAGCTCTGAGCGCATGTAACCTGCTAGGGTGGGCTCAAATTCATTCAATTGCCCCTCTCCAGTACCTCACAGAGAAAACCACTGATGAAAGCAACTGGAGAGCCAGGATCCAGGTGTTAAAAGGACTCACAGCGGAGACTCCTCAGAGTTTCCATCCCACATTAAACTATTACTTAACAGAAATGTAACAATGAACTTTATTAACTAACTAAACACACCTTATCCTAAAGAACCATAATACTTTTAAACAAAACAGTAAGAAACCCAAGAGTCCCAAAGTTCAGGTGGAGTCACCCTTATCTCAATTGCAGTCTTTTAAGTCCTTGGGCTTGAATGCAGAACGAAAGCAATCCTCATCCTCTCTAGCTGCAGGAATCTTCAGGCAGATGCCATGCAGTCTTTTCTTCCTCCTGTGCAGCCAGCACCATGCAATCAAGTCACTGGCCATCCAGCTCTCAGTTCCACTGCAGACAACTCCCCTGCAAAGCAGTCGAAAGCTGGGAGAAAACATCCTGCAGTCCACTCCTGCTCAGCTCCTTTCACTGAGTCCCTTAGCCAATGTCCTCTGCAGCTCTCTTTGCTACCCTCCAGGCTTCTCTTCTCAGGCTTCTCCCTGGGTATGTAACTCCAGCAAAAACAATAAAACTTGTGGAGCATGCTCAGTGTGCTCCCTCACCCTCTTACCAGAAGTTTCTGGTTTCTGGGCTGCAAAAATCTGCCCAGCAACGTAGCCCAGCCATAAGGGTCCCTAAAAGAGATTGCACCTATTTAGGCACATGGGTTACACGCACACAGTTCCACAGCTTAAACTAGAGACCTATGCTCTGTAGCATCAGAATGAACAAATGCTGTTTCTCTCTAGATAAGACACGGAACAGGACACATAACATAGTAAGGTTTGTGGGCGACACAGGCTCTTGGTAGGGATACCAGATCCCAAAGCAAGGAAAGGACAGGGGAAGTATGAAAAGGAGGACATCGGAGGAGACATGGGGAATTACTGAGTATTAATATAACTGTTATTACCATATTAAGTCATGGAAAACAGGTACTGATTAATGAATGCAGCATTAAAACTGCACAAAGTCAAGTGATTTTTAAATTTTTTTAAATGATTTTTTCATTAAGTGCAAATTTTTCATGGCCCTTCCATTAATGTTCATGAGACTAAAGTTAAAAAAGTAAATTTTCAAATGTAAACTTGAAAAGTACCTAAAAAAGAAAAAACCCAATTAACTCACTTCTCATTTTCCACAGCAGCCCATTTTTACAGTTAAAAAAAGGCCTGAACTGTTTCTGTCCAGTTCAAACCTACCCCTTTAGTGGTTTTATTTAATTGGTCCCTGTTACTAATTTTGTTTATGGTAGGTAGACTTTATTTTCCTTCATTTTATTACTATCCCTGTCCCTTCCCCCCCTCGCAGCTATCCTTGGCTGCACCCCTGGCCTGCTGAGAGCCAGCCCTACCCTCGGCCACTCCACGTCGCCAATCGTTGGCCGCGCCACTGAGCTCTCCCGGCCAAACCCGGGCCTGCTGCCGCCTCCTTGAAATGTCTGGCCGCTCCGCCCGCCAGCCCAGCCCAGCCCAGCCCAACCCTAGGGCTTCCATCTAACCCCCCCCCCGCCCCAGCCATCCTCGTCTACACCCCTGGCCCCCTCAGAGCCAGCCCTACCCTCGGCCACTCCACGTGGCTAATTGTCGGCCGCGCCACTGAGCGCTCCTGGTAAGACCTGGGCCTGCCACCACCCCCTACAGATCTCCGGCTGCACCACCCGCCCGCCGGTCCGGCCTGACCCGGCCCGACCCCGGGGCTCCCCCACCTACCCCCCCCGCAGCCAGTGCTGGCTGTACCCCGGCCCACTCTAGGCCTGCCCTACCCTAAGCCTCATGCCTCGTAGCCTTCTGCACAGGTGACCTCACTCATCCATCTCAGCAAGGGGGTTTTTATGTGCACAGCCACACACCTACGCACCTTAGCAGGAACGTAGGTGGTACCCCCCCCACACTCCTCATGAAGGTAGGACCCACAACTGTTCTTGCCTTCCCCCACGACCTCAGATGTCAGAAAATTGGCAGTCCCACCAGAGGGAAGTAGAAGTGTACGCCCAGCGGTACATCCAAGGGGAGATTCCCCCACATCAGAGGGTGCACACACACAGGGAGTGAGTGGTGTAAGAGACCCCCCCCCCAAGGTTACACGGTTTTCCCAAGTGTCTGAACCTCACTCGGGTATAGGACAGCTCCACAGCTTACAGGTCGCATCCCCTTTGTGACCCACAAGACTGCCCACAATTTAATTATAAAGGTCCACCAGAGAACATACACAGAGACATAATGCTCTGTTTTGCCGCCCGGGGCACGTTCTGATCGGAACATGCCCCTTGCAATTAGTGGCGCTTGCAACCAGCGCCACGAAAACCACCCTTTAATAGAGCGCCTCCATTGAGCCACTCTGGCATGCCTTGGGCAAAGCTCCGTTGGCCCTAACATAGTTACAGCTCTGAACATACGTTTGCTGAGCACCTACCACAGAGAACAGGAGGGACTCTGATTAGCTTAACACCTTGTCCCTCTTCTATTTCCTAATACCCAATCTTGCTCACATCTGTTGAGCAGGGCAAGAGAAGCCTGGAAAATGAGGGCAGTCAGTTCCAAACCAATAGTGACCGACTAGGCCCAAGACAAACACCCTTGCCCTTTCTCCTTACTACTCTCATGTCCTAGTTCCAAACCCTAAAGGTTCCCTTCCCATTTTGATAGTTGGACTTTCTTAGGCTGGGACTGCACCAAAAGGAGGTCCTGAAACAAACAACTTCCCCTTGATGCCAGAAAAGGATTATAGGCCATCCGCTCAAAGCTTTCCCCTCTCACTAAATCATGGCAGGGCTCCCCCAGGCCCACCACCCTTAGGGACAGTCTGCTTTCCCTGGAGGAGGACCATACTGGGGAGCATTTCAACAGAGTACAAACAAGGTTATTTAGAGGTCACGGATCTCAAACCAGCAACATTGGTGCATCTGCATTACCATTCCTTTCTCATCTCACCAAAGGGACCCAGAAGTCATACCCTGTCTAGGACCCGCAGGTCACTGTTACTAGCTTCCCTTCTGCCTGGTTAGTTAATACCCGTCTAACAGGCTTCCTCATCAAGTTGGGACTACACCCACTGAACGGGATTGTACAACAAATACTAGCCTTGTTGCACTATCGGCACTTTGATCTGTCAAACCAGCCTAGAAACTCACACGTGGATAGTCAAAAACCCACTAGTATGGAGGGGTGGGTTTTATCCCCCCCCCTTTATCTCCTGGGAGGTGAGAGTCAATTGTCTCATAGGGGGTAGACAAAGTGTGGAACTTCCTTTGTTTTCCTTGTTTGTTTTAGCCACACTTAAACTAGAGGGTGACCAAATCGAATTAGGATGGCCCAGTATCAATACTTATAGCCTCTAAGGCAGGGTGGCACACAACCTTTCACTGGTTCCCTCATACAGTGCTCTCTCAGAACAAATCAAGGGTTAACAGTACACTCCCCTACGTTGGCTAGAAAGCTTACTATTCAGACACCCTTCTATGCCTTGGGTTTGCCTTGGGTAGTCGTGCTGAAGGTGAGAAAATCCAATTTCAAAAGGGATAGCCATGTTAATCTAGTCCAGTAAAAAAACAAGGAATTGTGTGGCACTTTAAGACTAACAGATTTATTTTTTGCATGAGCTTTTGTGGGAGAAGATCCCACTTCCTCAGATGCTTCGAACTCTGCCCACCATCCACAGTATGGTTACTAGTCACTTAATACTGAATGATGTAAACAGCCAGGGGTGATTTTAGAGGGGGCCAGGATGCAGGGCACATGCCCCCCCCCCACAAGTGGGTCAGAGCTGGCTGTGAATGGGGCCCAATCCATCTTTGAGCCTCCTGAAGGGGGCTCAAAGCCAAGGACAGTCCGTGCCACTTGTGGGAAGCAGCAGGGACAGCCCTTAAGAGGCAGAGACCATCCCTGCCGCTTGTGGGAAACAGCAGCGACCGTCTACCACCTCAAACCTCCTGTGTGGGGCTCGAAGCTGGGGATGGTCTGTGCCACTTTTTACAAATGGCAGGGATGGTCTGTCACTGGGGACTGTCCCTGTTGCTTCCCACAAGTGGCACACACCATTCTCAGCTTTGAGCCCCCTTCAGGAGGCTCAAAGCTGGATCAGGCCCCATGCACGGCAAGAGCCATCCGTGCTTTCTGGAAGTGGCTAGAGTCGGATTGGGCCACTTCCGGCTAGCTGGGGCCAGAGATGCAGGGCCTGTGCCCTGCTGGCCCCAATGTAGTGATGCTTCTGCAAGCAGCACTCGAAGAAGAACGGTGGGTTACTTACCAATAAGCATCCTTCTTCAAGATGGGCTGCTTACGTACATTCAGGACCCTCCGAGCGTCCCCCCCCAACTCAGAGTTGGCAACTAGAAGGGACTGAGGAGGATCAGGGTGGGGGTCACATATATAGCCATGGTAGTGGCCAGAGGGGGTGTTGGCCACGGACCCTGCTCTGACAGGCTAGGGCTAAAAGGTTTCTGACCAATTGTGCTCTGTGGCATGTAGACACCTAATACTAAATGTATGCAAGCAGCCCATCTCGAAGAAGGATGGTTACTGGTAAGTAACCCAGCGTTCTTCTTCAAGCGCTGCTCAGATTCATTCAGTATCAGGTGTCTACATGCCACAGTGCATGACTGGCTGGAAACTCTCTAGCCTTAGCTTGTCAGGACAGGGCTGGCAGCTACCGCCCCCTGGCCACCCTGACGCTGTATATATGGCCAAAGCCCTGCTCCTCCCCAGTTCCATTTTTTCCACCCGCAGCAACGGTTACGGAACAGCCTGTTCTTGCTTTATGCAACTGCCTGTCTCTTTGCTCTGTTTTACATGCATTTTTCACTGCAAGATCTGTTTGCGGACATCACAGTGCTCCTACCAAGTCCTTCCAACAGAAACCTGAACCTGGGGGACAACCCCCATCAGAGGTATTCTAATGCCTGTGTGAGCTTCACCGGGTGGATTATGCTCTATTTGCAGGCCTTTTAAATGAAGGGCTTAGGAAGACAGGGAGTGAAGGCTGCATAATGTCGTGCAGGAAGGGGCCCTGCAGCCAACGTCGGGTACATCTGTTGCACCCAAGGATTCACTGGCCTGGATGGACACTGGAGCCTTCTTGGTGCCGCTCTCAGGCTACGAATGAAAGCCACAATTGGCCTCTAATTTGGCACCGTATGCTCGGTCAGCACTGGAGCCCTCTCGGCGCCGCTCTCTGGCTATGAACAAAAGCCGCGATCAGCCTTTAACTTGGCACTGTGTGCTTAGATGGCACTGGAGCCCCCTTGGCACTGGTCTCTGGCTGTGAATGAAAGCCACAATCGGCCTCTAACTCGGCACCACATGCTTGGTTGGCACCGGAGCCCTCTCAGTTCCGCTCTCCAGCTATGAATAAAAGCCGTGATCAGCCTCTAACTCGGCACCACGTGCTTGGTCGGCACCTGAGTCTTTCTGTTGCTGCTCTCCAGCTATGAATAAAAGCCACGATCGGCCTCTAATGCGGCACCGCATGCTGGATTGGCACCAGAGCCCTCTTGCCACCGCTCTCCAGCTGTGAATAAAGAGCCATGATTGGCATCATGTTGTGCCCCCTCTCATGCCATGTGATCTTATTGTTGGCACCTCCTCTGCGAACAAAGGGCTGGAGCATCTGAGCTCCACGCTTTGGGAGCAGTTCCACATGCCAGTCGGCACCAAGGCTCTCTCGGCGCCATTCCCAGGCAGAGCTCAGGTAAGCGCACTCAGTGTCAACTTCGGCAACGAAGTGCAGGCGCCATTTCTGGCCCTCCTCTCCAGGGCGAGAGGCTAAAGCCTATCACGGTGCCACTCACACTGAAGGCCTTTGAAGCAGCAGAGGTCCTTCGGCTTCTGAACACGCCACCAGGCCACTGAAGCAAATGGTAAGTCTGCCTTCCTTCCTCCATTTTACCCAGCACCAAGGGGAGCCGCTCACTACTTGGGCCCTGCGCCGCTGCAAAACTGCAGGCTCCAGCCCCTACAGCACCAACACCCTTGCCTTGGCACCGCAAGAGAGCTGAGAGTGAATTCCTCAGGCCTGGCCTCTTACTGAAGGGTCTGTGGCACCGGGTTCTTTCCGGGTACTGCACTCGAAGCTGGCTACCTCCTAATGTGGCCCAACTCGGTGCCATGGCCCCGAGTGAGGGCACCCCAGTACCAGGGTTGTCCCTTCTCCCAACTACAGCCATGAACAGAGGCCAGGGTCTTACAGAGAGGACCCTACCACACTTTAATTCCTTCACTGGGTCACTGCCTACCTGGCTCAGGGCCACGCCTCTCGAGGGAGACCAGGACCCCTTATTAGACTTGGGATTCGAAACCTCTCTGGTCACCATTACGATCTTACCCCTTTGTACTCGTGTCCTTGACATTGCTGGGACACGCTGGCCTGAGCTGCCTTGATTCACCCCCGGGTTCCCTAGGAGTCTCAGAAAGTTTGATCTCCTGGATAGAAAAGCCTATTCACCTTCAGCTTTTCAGTTGAGGGTTGCTAGCCATCAGGCCCCCAGTTAAAAGATATTCCTTCGACCTGTAGGATACTATGTAGTGTTTTAGCAGCTTCCTCCCACAAGAACATTTGGAGGATCTGGATGCCTTCGTCAAGGAAGGTGCCTTGGCCTCACGTGATGCCCTTACAGTAGTGTAGGATGCCTCAAACACGGCCAGCCGCAGCATTGCAATAGCCATGGTTATGCACCAAGCAGCCTGGCTTCAGGATTTTGACCTCTCCCAGGACTTATAGCAGTCCATATTAGACCTCTCTTTAGAGGGACAGTCTTTCTTCACCTCCCCACTGACTCCCTGATCCATGGCAGCTGTGCCCATAGGTCAGCCCTCAGAGTCCTGGGCATGCTTACTCCCCGGGTACCTCAATGTTCTCCCAGTCTACCGTGACCCCTCAAATGCATGGGGGAGGGGTCCTCGTCCCATCCCCCCCCAACCAAAAGGGCTACCTTTCTGGAGCCTTTGGACCGCTGGATGATGGTCCCCTTCCCTCATTATAGGTGATCAACTCCGACAGGGTTGCTTCTCCCTCCTTCAAACCCTTGAACATCAGGGTGGTACCCTAAACACTTTTGTTAGGCACTCCCTCACAATCAGCCTCGGGATACCTCTTCCCCTCTCTGGTAACGATGCATCTCCCTCTTCCCTTCCCATACCCTTCGGGTCAGATAAGGGCCTGACAACTGGAGAACTCTCCTCACATGCACTTGGTTCCAGTTGCATAAGCCCTTGGAGCCTTAGTGCAAATCCGGAGGTCATAGATGTATGAGAAGCGGGCACATGATGCCTCCTGCCAAAAAAAAAAAAAAAAGCAACCACTATAGCCCTCTGGGACAAGGGGAGGATACTTACACCTGCCAACTCTTTCCAAGTCAAGCACACTAAAAAGGGTACGCTCCTGTGCTGCTATCCCGAGAGTGCTCCTTGTCCATGTTGGCCTGCAATGGATTTTGAGGAAACTATTGTGGGATGTTGCACCCCACCCCCTAGCTGACAGGTAAGAGGGCAAGCTTGTACTCCTTGTCCTCTATCTTTCCCTCCTTGCCTTCCCAGGCAGTGCCCCCTTTTATTATGAAGGCCATGCTCTTCAGACTCGCATTAGGCTTTTGCCTAAGGGATCCTCGAGCCTCACCATAGCGGTTTTGCCTCTTCAGCTTCTCCCCCTCCTCCCCAAGGACCTTCACCACATCCCATTGGTCCTTCTGTCCATGGGCAAACCTCAAATTTAGCTCTCGACTGGAACCTCCTCTGCTTTGGTGCCTCCCTCTATCAGGCAAGGGTCACTTTCCTCTGAAAACCCTAGACAGCTGTCTAGGAGCTGCCTTGATCTTTCTATGGCTTCCCTTTTGCTCCCTAGAATTGCAACAAAGGGAGATAGTAGTGGATAGAACTCTTAACCACCATCGGTATCCATACACCTGAGTCAGCCATTTGAGGACTCATGGTCCTTAACTCAGGGTAGTTCCTCTGCAGAACTCTGGCTCCCAGGGAAACTTACAAACCGTCAACAGGCTGGAAAGCCTCATGCCTTATGGGTGATGATTTTGTAATGTCCCCTCTTGCCCTCCTCTATGTTCCTTAAAGGACACAGTAGATTTTCTTTGTTTTCCCTAAGTAGGGGTTGCCTTATGCTCTCCTCTCCTTGTCCCGGGGTCTCTTCCTCTTCCCTCCTCCCACCCGGGACCTGCCCAAGTCTTACCCCTTCCAGTACGTGGGGAGCTCACCAATAACACCTCTTCCCCTCAGAGCAGTTGTTATAGACCACATCCGACTTGCATCTTGCCTAAGGTGTTGTCTTCTCTCCTCATCAGGAGCTATGCTACCCCATGCTTCTCATCCATGTAGGAACCAATGATACTGCGAGAGGTGATCCTCGGCAGATCAAAGGTGACTTCAGGGCTCTGGGAGCGCGGGTGAAGGAGTTTGGAGCACAGGTGGTGTTCTCCTCGATTCTTCCGGTCAAGGGTAGAGGCCTGAGCAGAGACAGATGCATCCTGGAGATGAACGTTTGGCTGCGAAGATGGTGTCGTCAGGAGGGCTTTGGCTTCCTCGACCATGGGTTGCTGTTTCAGGAAGAAGGACTGCTAGGCAGAGATGGACTCCATCTTTCGAGGAAGGGGAAGAGCGTATTTGGACGCAGACTGGCTGACCTAGTGAGGAGGGCTTTAAACTAGGTCTGAAGGGGGAAGGAGACCAAAGCCCACAGGTAAGTGACTATGTGGGAGACCAGGGGGATGGGATGGAACTTGGGGGGTGCCGGGACTGTAACTACAGGGATAGAAGAGAGGATAATTGGAACATGCGGGGGGAATCAAATAACTTTCTTAGATGCTCTAATGAAGCCCTAATGCCTGAGGCAGGTGGGGGAGGTCAACACCAAAAGAAAATCCAGGGAGGTAGATACAATAGAATTGAATGTCAAAATGGGAAAGTAGGGCAATCAGCTGGGTATCTTAGGTGCCTATACACAAATGCAAGGAGCCTGGGAAACAAGCAGGAGGAATTGGTAGCACTAGCGCAGACAAAGAACTATGACATGATTGGGATAACAGAGACGTGGTGGAATAGTTTGCATGACTGGAGCTCTGCAATAGATGGGTATAGACTGTTCAGGAAGGACAGGCAGGGAAGGAAAGGGGGAGGAGTAGCACTATATGTAAAGGAGCTCTATGACTGCTCAGAGCTCCATTATGAAAGTGGAAACAAGCCAGTTGAAAGTCTGTGGGTTAAGTTTAGAGGGGAGAGCAACAAGGGGGATGTTGTGGTAGGTGTCTGCTACAGACCACCAGATCAGAAGGAGGAGGTGGATGAGGCATTCTGTGGACAACTGACAGAAGTTTCTAGAGCACAGGCCCTGGTTCTCATGGGGGACTTCAATTACCCTGACATCTGCTGGAAGGCCAATACGGCAGTGCACAGGCAATCCAGGAAGTTTCTGGAGAGTGTTGAGGACAACTTCCTGGTACAAATGCTGGAGCAACCAACGAGGGGCCTTGCGCCTCTCGATCTGCTGCTCACAAATAGAGAAGAATTTATCAGGGAAGTAGAGGTCAATGGCAGCCTGGGTAGCAGTGACCATGAAATGATTGAGTTCAAGTTGATGATTAAAGGAAAGAAGGAAAGAAGCAAAACACAGACCCTGGACTTCAGAAAAGCAGATTTTGTCTCCCTCAGGGAACTGATGGGCAGGATCCCTTGGGAGGCTGATCTGAAGGGGAAAGGTGTCCAAGAGAGTTGGGTGCATTTTAAAGAAACCCTGCTAAGGGCACAGGAAGATACAATTCCGATAAGGAGAAAGCACAGCAAATGTGGAAAGCGCCCACTGTGGCTTAACAGAGAGCTCTGCACTGAGCTGAAGCATAAAAAGGACGCTTATAGGAAGTGGAAGCTAGGACAGATGACTAAGGAGGCATATAAAGACATTGCTCGGGACTGCAGGGATAAAATCAGAAAGGCCAAAGGACAAATGGAGTTGCGACTAGCAAGGGATGTGAAGGATAACAGGAAGGGGTTCTACAAGTATATCAATAACAAGAAGAGGATCAGGGATGGTGTAGGTCCCTTACTGAATGGGGCAGGCATCCTCGTGACAGAGGATGAGGAAAAAGCTGAAGTGCTCAATGCTTTTTTTAGTTCAGTTTTCACAAGCAAGGTCAGCTCCCAGCCCACTACACTAGGTACGGGGGACTGGGGAGAAGAAGAGAGGCCCTTGGTGACAGAAGGTCAGGTTAGGGACTGCTTAAAGAAACTAGATGTGCACAAGTCCATGGGGCCGGATGAACTGCATCCGAGGGTGCTGAGGGAGCTGGCTGATGAGATAGCAGTACCGTTGGCCATTATCTTTGAAAACTCGTGGCGAACGGGGGAGGTGCCAGAGGACTGGAAAAAAGCAAATATAGTACCTATCTTCAAGAAAGGCAAAAAGGAGGATCCAGGGAATTACAGACCTGTCAGCCTCACCTCAATCCCTGGAAAAATCATGGAGCAGCTTCTCAAAGAATCCATCCTGAAACACTTGGAGGAACGTAGAGTAATCAGGAACAGTCAGCATGGATTTACCAAGGGTAAATCATGCCTGACCAACCTCATCGCCTTCTATGATGAGATGACTGGATTTGTGGATGCGGGAAGAGCCGTTGATGTGATATACCTTGACTTTAGCAAGGCTTTTGATACGGTTTCCCACAGCATTCTCATTGGCAAATTAAGGAAGTATGGGTTAGATGCGTGGACTGTAAGGTGGATAGAAAACTGGCTAGAACAACGGTTTCAGCGCGTAGGAATCAATGGCTCCATGTCAAGTTGGCAGGCAGTAACAAGTGGTGTGCCCCAGGGGTCGGTCCTGGGGCCAGTTCTGTTCAATGTTTTCATTAATGATCTGGATGATGGGATAGATTGCACACTTAGTAAGTTTGCAGATGATACCAAACTGGGGGGAACGGTAGACACCCTAGAGGGCAGAGACAGGATTCAGGGAGACCTAGACAAACTGGAGCAGTGGGCCAAGAGGAATCTCATGAGGTTCAACAAGGATAAGTGTAAAATCCTGCACTTGGGACGAAAAAACCCCATGTACTGCTACAGGCTGGGGAGTGATCAGCTAAATAGCAGCACTGGAGAAAAGGACCTGGGAGTCATGGTGGATGGGAAGCTGGATATGAGTCAGCAGTGTGCTCTTGCTGCCAAAAAGGCCAATGGCATACTGGGCTGCATCAGAAGAAGTGTTACCAGCAGATCGAGGGATGTGATCATTCCCCTCTATTCTGCACTAGTGAGGCCACATCTGGAGTACTGTGTCCAGTTTTGGGCTCCCCACTACAAAAAGGACATGGACAAATTAGAGAGAGTCCAGAGGAGGGCAACCAAAATGATCAAAGGGCTGGAGCACAAGCCCTGTGAAGAAAGACTGAAGGAACTAGGCTTATTTAGCCTGCAGAAGAGAAGACTGAGGGGGGATTTGATAGCAACCTTCAACTACTTGAAGGGTTGCTCCAAGGAGGAGGGAGCTCGACTGTTCTCGGTAGTAACAGAGGGCAGAACGAGAAGCAATGGCTTCAAGTTACAGCTGGGGCGGTCCAGGCTGGATATTAGGAAAAACTTCCTTACTAGGCGAGTGGTGAAGCATTGGAATAAGTTGCCTAGGGAGGTGGTGGAATCTCCATCTCTGGAGGTGTTCAAGTCCCAGCTGGACAAAACACTGACTGGGATGATCTAATGGGAGTGGTCCTGCTTTTTTTGGCAGGGGGTTGGACTAGATGACCTTGTGGGGTCCCTTCCAACCCTATGATTCTATGATTCTATGCAAGATCCCTCTTAGTTGGCCCGTTGTACCCAGGACCCAACACCTACACCTGCCACGAGAGATGAGTCAACCAGCTGTGTTATGAAGGTTGACTGCCTCTCCATAGAAGTGAGAGTGAGAATATCTTGTGAGCCACATGCCCTCCCCCCCAACACTCTGATCCTGGAGCTTGGGGGCACAACCCTCGAGGCGGACATGACTTATCTGCAGAGACGGCTGGATACGCCTTCCTTCAATTCAGCACACCTCTCCCTACGTGAGTCTGTGTACTGGGAGAGTAGAGTAAAGAGGCAGGGGAGAGAAAAGCACACCTAGCCTTGAAGTTGCGCCAGCCCCACCCCAGCACCCCACAATGGTTTCTCACCGCCTCTGTCTCAGGTCATTCCCCTGCTCTCTTTGGTCGGGGACAACCTAACATGGGAATTCAATCACCTTTCTTCCAGTTTCTCTCTTGATGGTAGGATGGGTGTACCCAAGGGTTCCCCCTTTTTTCCTACTATAACCTGCTCAAGGGTCACCTCTAAAGAAGGGCCCTTCTGAGATGTCCACTCCTTTTTTTACGACAGCCTCCTTGACGGAGCGTCTCCGATGCTTTGGGCCCCAGAAATGGGTCTGCCAAGCATCTAGGCCTTTTTCCGGGGCCCTCCCTCCAGGTCCTCCATTCTCATGCTTGAACGGATGGAGGGGCAGGGGTCCCTAGCCACTCCTTCCTCATTATCCTTCTTCCTACGTTAGCTTCCATATGGAGGCGGGATGCCTTAGTTTAGGGTGCCCCTTATCAATCCTACCCATGGCATCTCCTGCTGGTATGCCATTGGGAAAAGTCCTTTTGCCTATTCCCTGTTTGGTCAGGGGGCGATGTGTTCCCCGCCCCCGGTCTTGGTTAGTAACTTAACCCAATTGACCCCCCCCCCCTTTTTGGGGGCTGAGGTGGCAAGGACGGCAATCATTCCACCCTTGCTCTTTGTCTGCAGCTATAGGAGCCTGTTGCCCTGGACGATGACTGACTTTTTCAGGAGTCAATTCTACTGGGAAAGGGCAATCCTCCTACACTAGACGGTCTCACTGGTGACAAGGATGTTCTTTTGCTATTATAATATAGCAAATTCTCGGATAATGAACCACGGCCTGCCTCTGTTGGAGTTCTAGTCTCCTGACAGAGTGGAAAATAACCCCTCGGCACTCTCATGCACGTTTTCTCTCACAGATCTTGCACTTGTTGGCGTGTCCGTAGGTGTTTGCCTGGCAGCCCACTGCTTCACCCAATTTTGGGTGCTGTGCCATTTGTGGGCAGCCATGCTGATGGTGGATAAGGTTCTAACTCCACCCACCTTCCACAGTACGGCTAGCAATCATCTGATACTGAATGTATCCGAGCAGCACTCAAAGAAGAACGGTGGGTTACTTACCAGTAACTTGTCCTTCTTGAAATGAGCTGCTCGGATTCATTCAAGTTCCTCCTGCCATCCCCACTACTCGTAGTTAGCTATTAGTAGGAACTGGTGAGGAGCAGGACTGTGGCCATATATATAGCCACAGGGTGGCCAGGGGGCAGTGGCCACCAGCCCTGTCCTGACAGGCTAAGACTAAAGAGTTTCTGGCCAGTTGTGTGCTATGGCACCTAGACACCTGATAGAGAATGAATCCGAGCAGCCTATCTCAAAGGACAGTTACTAGTAAGTAACCCACTGTTCCCTCTGCTAGAACCTGAACGGGTCCCTCTGCCTTCGTTGTGTGTGTCCTTGTTTTCTCAGCAGGACTGAAGTAACTAAAATGCTCCAATTCTCTCCTAAAATGTTCCCACTTCTCCCGACAACTTCCCGCTAGACCCTGGCTTTTAAAGGCTGGTTATTTTTCTGTCTCTGTCACCTGAAGCTTGCTCTCGCAGAAACCTGCGCAGGCAGCGGATTGGTTTAATTTGACTTCAGGCTGCCGTTGGTTTGAACCTAACAACTACTCTGATTTGCTGTTACTGTATGACCTGATCCTATGTTTTTACACCCCCTTGCATTTATTTTCATTCCATTCTGTAAGTTCACCCATCTTCGAAGCATCTGACGAAGTGGGATTTTCTCCCACGAAAGCTGATGCGAAAAATAAAGCTGTTAGTCTTGAAGTGCCACGCGACTCCTTGTTTCTTTTTTGTTGATCTACGTCAGCTTGACCCAGATGTGTGTCTACAACACACAGCAGCCGGCATTCAGTCCCTTCGCCCGCCGGTCTGTTGCTATAGCCGCTCTTCTCCAGCAGGGGGACCCAGCGCCTCCTGGCAGAGCTGCGCGGCGGCGCAGGGAGATGAGCTCACCATTTCCACGTGGGGCTGGGGCTGCCGGGCTGCGGCAGTAAACACATGGCTGGGGCTGCTCAGGTCAGTAGGGGGATTTGCTGGGGCTGTGGGGAGGGGGCGTTCTTGCTAACCCCCTGGGAGAGCTCTGCGGCTGTAGGAGAAGCCAGGGCAGCCCATAGGGGGCACAGGGATGAGGGGCCCTGCCCCATCCCTATCCCTTCCTTACACTGGGGAATCCTTCCTTTCCCAGCAGCTGCTCCTGGGGTAGGAGTGCTTTCCTCCGTTGTAAAGCCAGGCCTCGTGGTGTTGGGGGGGGGGGGGGGCCCCCTGGCTAGATGATCCGGGATTTGCCGTTGCTGATAGAAAAGGAGCCCAGCAAGGCAGTTCTCCTAGGAAGGGGGTGGGGGGGAGCCTCGCTGGCACTGCCAGTGTGCCTGGCGACCGAGTGCATTCGTGTCTATTTCCCAACCTCTAAAATGGGGGTAATAGCCTGGACTGGGCATGGGTCTGAGGGTTGATGGCAGAAAATCTTAGAGGTCTCTGACCCCAGTCTCTGGGGAGTGGGCACTAGAGCCTGGGGTGGCTTTTCCCTGACCCTTGTCTGTTCAGTGGCATGTGGTTTTTGTGGTTGCCTATTTCTATAAAAGCCCCACTTTTCGGCAGTGGGTTTGATAATTCAGTTGCCTCAAGCTGTGGGGCTGTGCCTGGTGTAGGGCTGATCCCTTGATACTGGAATTTGCTTGCAGGTTGCTGTGATGAAAGGGGATGTGGAGAGGCTGCTGGTCCAGTTCAAAGATGAAGCTGGAGAGATCCTGGGGTCCCCCTTTGATGTGCCCATCGATATCACGCCTGAGAAGCTGCAGCTGGTCTGCAATGCTCTCCTTCAGAAGGTATTTCCCAGTGGGCTTCTGTGCACCCTCGCTGCCTGCCTCACTCATCAGGGTGGGGTGGGGGGCAACCCCATGTGAGTGTCAGACTGCCAGAATCCAGGGGCCTTGTCCCAGCAGTGGGACTGCGCAGAAAAGTGGGTTTCACTCAGTCATGCTGAATATGATGGGATGCTAGGACTGCTCCTGCTGGGCCAGAGCTATTGGGTGTATTAACCGAGTAGGATCCAGACCAGGGGGTAAGGGCCTTGAAGTTAGATCAGTGGGGGGAAAGCCAGAGCTTAACAACAGGATCTTGGCTACCAAGCCCCCACTCTGCTCCCGTTGGTGATACGTAATGATAAATGCTATTCGTAGCCTTGAATTGGCTTATCCTGCCAGTGACTAGGTTCCCATGATGCCTGGGAATTGGCACAAAGAGGGATGGGGGATCTTTTCCATCTTCTCTGAGCAGATTTGTCAGCCACTTCCTTGATTCTGAGCTAGTGCATCTCCCCAGTTTGGTACTGCATGGGGAAGATCAGAAAGTAACTGAGTCCCAAGGGGCAGTGAGAACTGTATGAGGCAGTCCTGCCTAAATCTGCCCCCTGGCTATTACCTCTGCCTTTTGTCAAACAGGAGGAGCCTCTGCCTTTGGCCTTCTATGTCCACAATGCTGAAATTGTCACATCACTGGAGAAGACCCTGGTTGGGCAGGTGGTGGAGACAGAGAGAGTCCTCGACATAATCTACCAGCCCCAGGCTGTGTTCAGGGTGCGGGCGGTGACGCGATGCACCAGCTCTCTGGAGGGACACACCGAGGCTGTCATCTCTGTAGCCTTCAGCCCCACTGGAAAGTAAGGGATGGGGAGGCAGAGTAACACCGAATGGCTTGGGAATGGGACTGCTGAATAATGGTATAGGGAGGGGGCAATGGACTGGGAAGAAGCCTTGCATCATCTGTCACCCTGAGTCCATTATTCACCATCGCAGGTACCTGGCCAGCGGCTCCGGTGACACCACTGTGCGCTTCTGGGACCTCAGCACGGAGACACCACACTTCACAGCCAAAGGTGGGTGCAATGGGGGAGAGGGGATCCTGTTAGGTGTTCTGAGTCTGTCCATCTCTCCTGTTAGTTAGCCTCACCAAGCACAGTGGGTGACCTTGGGTCCCTGGAGTTACTCGGGCTCCAGAGGCTAGCAGGAGCTCTTATGTGGGCCTCATGACTCTGTCAGATCCCCCCTGCATACATGGTTGGGACTTTGGGCTTAGGTTTGGCTTGGCGTGAGGAGTGTGCGCCCAGGGTCTGGTTGTGCCCTGCCCTTTGGAAACGTCTCCTTGGAAGTGCTTTTTGAGTGTCCAGCCCTCAGCTCAGGGAGAGGAGCAGCTGATGACTGGGACCCAAAAAAGGGTGGTGTATCAGATTGGCTGAGATGAGTGTGTCTTCCCTTCCCACCTACCACAACTGCCCCTCAGATGAGGAAACCCCCAAGGCAGAGGCTCACCTCACCCCTGCTCTCCTCCCTTCCCCCAAACCACCTTCATTGACAGGTCACAGACACTGGGTCCTCAGCATCTCCTGGTCTCCTGATGGCAGGAAGCTGGCCTCCGGGTGCAAAAACAGTCAGGTACGTGTTGGTTTCAGTTCAGCAAGGGGCTGGATTCCTCAGTGTGGGGCTGGGTTGAGGGGATTGGCCCCAGTTATGTCTTGTGAGATCTTTCTGGAGAGTCACCAGTGACTGTCATGTCTGTGCCTATGGAATGCATCTGTGCTTGAGCTGCTCCCCCAGACATTCCCACAAAGGGCTTGGAGACACCTCCTGAGCCCGGAGACCCACCAGCAGCCAGGATTCATGGATATGACTTTCAAAGATCCTCGAAGCAACCCTGGGGCAAAGGTTGGGGGGTAGGGGAACAAGTCCAGGGACAAGTGGTTTGGCTGAAGTCTGTGGCTGGGCTGGGAGTGTCCTACACACTATGCTAAGATGAGCTGGGCTGTAGTGTAAGTGCCATCAGTGTGCAGGATGAAGTGTGTTTAAATCCTGAAAGGAGCAGGGACATTGATTCCTTGCCTGTGCCCCTGTGAGCATCACAGTCAGTTCCATTCTTAACGCTCCCCCCGGGCTTCTCTGTGTGTGTGTCTGTGTGTGTCACTGTCTCAGCCTCTCACAGCCAAGGCTCTTCTGTGAGCTGGGTTAGCTGCTTTGAAGCAGGGCTACTTCTGTGGACCTGGCCTGATCCAGTGCTGCTCTTTCTGCATGAGTGACTCCCATGGGTTAGTTGAGGGTTTGTATCCCAGGGGAAGTACAGGGCAGCCTGCCTTGTACCTCTAAAATTTAGCTGTTTCTTTGGGTGGCTGCTTGGTTGCTGGGGATTGGCCCCAGAGATGTGGAGAGGACCTGGGGAGTGTGCCTCTGCCTTCAGCACCTGGCTCTAGGTGGCGTTGCCACCAATGAATGGTTTTGTTATTGCAGACCCCCCAGCTGAGCCGTCTCTGTTGGAAACTCTTCCTACAGGGCCTGCAAGGCACCCTCCCAAAAGACTCCTTTCCCCATGTCTCCTGCAGCTTCCCTGTGTGATCTTGGACAAGTCTCTGGGTCTCAGTTTCCCATCTGTAAAATGGGAATGATAATCCACCCTTTTTTTCCCCAAGTCCCTTTCTCTGTTTACGCAGCACCTAGCGCAATGAAGCTCTGGTCTCAGCTGGGACCTCTAGGTGCTTCTGCAGCACTGCTAACGATAATGAATCATAACCCAGCCACTGGTGTGCTTGGTGAAATGTTTGCCTCTGCTCTGAGTCACCTGGGATAGCTGGGACTGACTTCTCCTGAGACCTTTCAGAGAAATAAGACCACAGGCACCAGAGAGCTGCCTTGCTTTCTATCAGCACCAAGATGGCCCATTTATACAATTAACTCTGTTAACAAGATGCCAGGCATCTGCAGGGAGGTGCCACACTGGAGGGCTGGTGTAGTTCTGGTTTAAACTAATAACCTGTGAGCTATTCTTTTCCCATTCCTGGTCTCCCCTGGTTCTAACAAGCAGCTGATTAATGTCTCAGCTTCTTGGATGAACATTTATTCTGAGGGTGAGGAAAAGCCCAACAAATAGCCCATGTGTCCCACCTGCGGAGTCTGATAATCACCATCACTTAGCATGTTCTGGCTGTCTCTGCGCACAGCAAGCATTCGCTAGCCCGCTGGCACTGGGTGCCAACAGTTCAAGCTGCCTTTCAAAAAAAGCTGGATAACTTCCTGCCTGATTGTTTGGCAGCAGCACAGGCTAGAATGGGATGAATCTAACTTGCTGGGTGTCACCAGATTGCTGTGTAGGTTGGGAAATGAATCCACACTTCCCTACTTCATCCCACTACCTGTGACAAGGTAAACCCTTGCATTCTTGGCCTCAAGCAGCAGGACCAGAACAGCAAACCCCCTGTTTCTAAATGGAGCTTGACTTTCTATAGGGCATGGGTAGTATCTGTGATCAAGACACTCACTTGCTCTGTTGTACAGATCTGTCTCTGGGACCCGGACACAGGGAGCCAGATTGGCAGGGTGCTCACCGGACACTCCAAATGGATCACATGTCTGTGTTGGGAACCACTCCACCTGTAAGTGACCTCGCGGCCAGGCTCTCTGCTTTGCCTGCACGGAGGGGACTGTCCCCTGTCCTAGTGATGGCCCTGCTTGCTGTCTCCAGGCTCCCTTTGAGAGGAGCTGTGGAGAGGTGGGTAGAATGAGACTGAAAAGCAGGTGTCAGTGAATGGGGTACCAGGCTAGGAGCCAGGACACTGGGGTTCTAGTCCCAACTCAGCCACCATCCTGTGCTTAGACCTTGGACTTGGAGTGGCTCTCTTGTGCCTCAGTTTCCCCTACTGGATAAAGGGGGTAATGGTACCCACCCTCCTTTCAAAAGTGCTTTGAGATCACATGATAAAAAGCCAGGTAGGCATTGAGGGGGAAGTATGTGGGAATTGGGAGTTGGAGCTGCATGGATAGTTTGCTTGATCTGGGATGACCCTGGCCCCCAGTCTCATGTGGCAGTCACTAGCCCACTTGTATGGCTAAGAAGAGACCCCAGGGAAAGGGGACCTTAGGGAAAGATGCTCAGACTTGGCCATCCTGAGTCACATGTCCTTGTAGTAGTTCCCCTCCACTGTGTTCTGAGGCTCTGCCAAGCCTCTCTGTGACTGGTGCAAGCAGTAGACCTACCTGCTATTAACTATCATTAATACCAAGTGTCCAGCTGGGTTCAGTTGCCAAGAATTGACGTTCTAAACAGCGGCCTTGCAGGGTGCTGCCTGAGGAGGGAAGTGTGTCCCCTCAAGAATTTTCTTCCCTGTGGGTCACCTATCCAATTACTGAGCTGACCTGCCCCTTCTTAGCCTGAGATTGGAGGGCAAAGAAAGGAGTTGTTTGTGAGCTTTCTGTAAGGATGCTCTTAGCTCCTCTCCAGCTGCAGAGCTGATGCAAACAGGGTTGATGCCTGAGAAGAAGAGGAGACCAGCTTTGCTATCCCGCACCTTCACTGGCTTCATTTTTCCTTTCTGTCAGAAACCCAGAGTGCCGCTACTTGGCAAGTGCCTCCAAGGACTGCAGCATCCGCATCTGGGACACTGTCATGGGCCGGTGCGATAAGATCCTCACTGGGCACACACAGTCGGTCACGTGTGTGAAGTGGGGTGGGGACGGCCTGCTCTACTCTTCCTCGCAGGACAGAACCATCAAGGTCTGGAGAAGCCAGGATGTAAGTTTGCCAGGCGGGTGCATGTGGGCTTTGACACTGGTGGCCTTGCCTAAACGCAGGAAGGTGGCTTAAATAAAATGATGCATCAGTCCATAGTAGTTGCCCTAAAAACTGGACATAGTCAGGTGGTCACCCATCCTGGCTCTGCATTGCCTCCCGGCTTTAGCCACATGCACTCACCTGCTTTCTAGGCAAGGAAGAAACACCCTCCTCCACCCCATCTCCCCCACCAGATTCAAGGAACCACAGTGATTGCTTCCTGTTGGAACATCATCTGCTGCTTGACCAAATGAATGTGGTCATTGTGTAGGGTCTGGATCCTTGGTGCTTCTTCAGAATTGGGGACCCCCTCAGATAATGACAGCCTGGCTTAAGTGGGTTTGGTGTTCTGGATGTAGCTTGCTGGGGGGAGATAGGGTGTGTTTTTTCCATGAGGCTTTTGGGACTTAGTAACGTAAGCTGGAGCCATCAGCAAGGAAGAGGCAGAACTGGCCACCCTGGACTTCATGTCTTAGGTCCTGTCCATCAGAAGTGATGCGGAGACACACTGCAGCCTTAATTGATTGAACGTGGGGCTGCCTGTGGCTGAAGGCAGAGCTGGGGTGTCCTGTGCTCTAATTCTTGAGCTTCCCATTTCTCCTGGTGAGTCCCTGTCTAAGCAGGCGGGTTTTTGTGCTTTCAGGGAATTCTCTGCCGCACCCTGCAGGGCCATGCTCACTGGGTAAACACCATGGCACTCAGCACAGACTACGTTCTCCGCACGGGAGCCTTTGAACCTGCTGAGGCGTCCATCAACCCACAGGATGTGCGTGGCTCATGTAAGAGTACATTGCAGGCCACAGAGGAGTGCGGGGAGGAAGTAGTGTGGCCCAGTGGGTACAATACAGCACTAGTTCTATTCCCAGCTCTTCCCCTTCTCTGTCTAGAAAACAAAACCATGAGCGCCCCAGGTTGTGAACACTACATAAGGCTGCATTTTATTTTTAAGAGAGTTACACTTTTAAGATATTTTAACTCACTAAAAATTTCCCAGTCAAAATCCTTCTTGAGTCACAAACCTGGAAGGAGACATCTTGGATCCTGATTCTAGAGATGTTACATGTTTCCTTAAACCTTCATATCACTAATCTCCAGTCTCTTCTGTTCACAGTGGCAGACCTTAAGCAGAAGGCACAGCACAGGTACGACCAAGTCAGGGTAAGTCTCTGTCAGGAAATCCCCATCCCTCATCCCTCTGTGCTGCTGCTTATTGTTGCTGATGAATGAATGAACTGATGTGATGGGCTAGAGACTTATTCCCAGGTTTGCTTTGAGAGGCACAGTTTGTGAGAGCTGAGGCCCAGGTTTGCTTTTAGAGGCACAGTTTGTGAGAGCTGAGGCTCAATGTTGGGATGTGTTGACTTGATTGCAGGGGCAGGGACCGGAGAGGCTGGTGTCGGGATCAGATGACTTCACGCTGTTCCTGTGGGTCCCAGCAGAGGACAAGAAGGCACTGGAGAGAATGACAGGCCACCAGGCGTTGATCAATCAAGTGCTCTTCTCCCCAGACACCCGGATAATAGCTAGCGCATCCTTTGACAAGTCCATCAAGCTCTGGGATGGCAGGACAGGAAAGTAGGTTCTGTCGTTCTGCTACAGATGGGATGTTTGCAGTAACCCCAGGAAGGATATTCATGTGTCTCACTGTCAGAGGTGACCTTTGGCAATTGAGGGCCCTAGGCAAAGGTCCATTGTGCGGCCCCCTATAGGGCCCACTATCGACCCCCACTGCTACCCTCCCCTGGCCCAAGTCCCCCCGTACCCCTAACCACGCCACACCATCCCCCAGGGCTCACTGTTTGTTTTGCTGAACCAAACTAACGTGACTATCCCTTTGGACCTTGTAAATTATTCTTGGGTATGATATTTTTAAAGATCTTCCCATTATGAAGCTGGTAAGTTGTTCATCTATCACTTAACATAAATGAGCTAATGCTAAACTACAAAGTTAAAATGAACATTTTAAATTTTTTTAAAAGTATGAGCATTAATTAATAAATAAAAAGTGTTAACATTAATGATGGCTCAAAAATAAATACATTTAAAAGTTTGGCAGTCAAATCTTACAATTTTTTCATATAGGCTTAGGTTTATGTGAACTAGATATTCAATACAAATAAGTAAAATAAAAAAAATAAAAAAGGTTTCTAGTGTGTAACTATAAATGAAAAACACCAAATTTCAATGAAATTCTCTGAAGTAATCAAGTTTATAAGACCCTGGCCCCCTCAAAAATATTAAATAGTAAGTACAGAAGAAGCTAAAAAATTACTTACCAAAAGAAAGACATACAGCACAGACATCACACACAGCTGTAATTATTGCCTAAGGGCAGCGCTGTATTTATATGTAGCAGCTTATATGGACCTACCAGGTAACCTGAGCTAACCAAAGTAAAAATTGTCACAAAGTCAAATGAACAGGTAAAAAGAAAAGGCAATATTTCACAAAATTAAAAAATGGCAGAATAAATGGCCACACTGAGGAATTAAAAGCGGAGGCCACTGGCAAAGTTCCTGCTATTGTGCTGTCTATTGCTTGCTCCTACTTTTTTAAAAAAACAAGGAGTTGTGTGGCACTTTAAAACTAACAGATTTATTTTTCGCATGAGCTTTCATGGGAGAAAATCCCACTTCGTCTGTGAAGGTGATGGGCAGATAATGGTGAAATCTGCAATTCAGATGATACATAGATCCTAATGATAGCTTGCCTTGATGAGCCAAGAGTGAAAAGTACTTAGACTTCCAGCCTTACTAGCTCTGCTAGATGGGAACAATATCTATATTTTTGTCATTTCATTTCTGTCCACCAAATGGAGGAGGGGGCCCCTTATTCCTTGGGCCCTTCAGTGGCCACCTGCTTTGCCTACCCCAAAAGCCACCACTGCTCACTGCCATGTTTGAGCCAGGACCTTCCCCTCTGCAATCTTAGACATACCCCTCACCCCTGCCCCTTTTTGCTTCTGAGGTAATGAACACTGGACTCCTAGTTTCCTTCTCTGCCACTGACTTGACAGCGACCTAGGGCAAGTCCCTTTATTTCTCTGGGGCTCAGTTTACTGTGTTAGTGATTGATATGACACTGATGGCATGACTCTGCTGTTACCCCAAGAGGGATGTTCTTGGACCTGAACAGTTTGGCTAGTGTGAACACTCTGCACCAGAGGTCCTATCCTACTAGTTCCAGGACTGTACTGCTGATGAGGTGTAGATGACACTGGGATGTTACTGGGAGACTGAGCATATTCAGCTGCTCTTCTGGAGACCTGCATTTGTTGCAATCTATGAAGTGGCTCTCACTGAATGGGACATGCTCTAGGGAATGGCTTCTTTAGGTTATTTTATCTCTGACTTGAGCAGTCCATTATTGGCATTTTAGGGCAGTGGTGGGCATGGTGCATGAAGCTAGGGCTGGCCACCTGCTGGTTGAATTAACTTTGCAGCCATCGAAAGAACAAATAATAGGGACTTGCTACCAAACTTGAGACTGTGGTGCAGCTTGGAGTTAGGTTATCTCTAAGTGTGGTTGGTGGCCTGTTTGTCAGTGATGTCAGACTGGTATGTTGCGGTACGTACTTCACTGGGTTGGAAGCAGACCAGGTCAGGGAGTTCTAGATGGTTAGCAGTGTCTGGCAGGCTCTGTGTAACAACTGATCAGCCATTTGGTAAATCATTTTAATAGGTGTCCTGAGTGTACAGGGCATTCTGTGGTGCTCAGTGGTGAGAAGAGACCTGAGCCGATAACTCTTTAGAAAGAAACTTGTTTTCCCCAGCATGCAAGAGTGTCTAACAGCACATCTGTGCCCCTTCCCTTTTCTACCAGATACCTTACCTCCCTGAGAGGGCACGTGGCTGCTGTTTACCAGATCGCCTGGTCAGCTGACAGCCGCCTGTTGGTGAGTGGGAGCAGTGACAGCACGCTGAAGGTCTGGGATGCAAAGACGAGGAAACTGGCTATTGATCTCCCTGGCCATGCAGATGAGGTAGGATGCCTGTTCATCATGGGGCTCATGCTGATGTCCCCAGGAGAGGGCAGAAGACTCTTGGATTCTGTGGCCACTACTAGTGTCTCTGAAAACTAGGGAATGTCTCCACACCTGAGTCTTGACCTTCTTCCCTGCCTTTGCAACTGCATAGCCCTAAAGGAGATTTGCTCTGACAGTAATGCCTCTCTCTCTTTGTTGCTAGGTATTTGCAGTGGACTGGAGCCCAGATGGACAGAGAGTGGCAAGTGGAGGGAAAGATAAGTGTTTAAGGATGTAAGTGTTTCCCGTCGCCTGTCCCCAAGAAGCAGAGTGGCTTCCATGCACTCTGTTGATATTAACTTTCACCTGCAAAGGGAATGCGTTCTGCGTAGAGAACAGCTGGGCCCATGGTCACCACCTCATTCTGTGTGCCAAGCCGGGCTTCTGTTATAATTAGTCTGAGAGTAGCACCCAGGAGTGCCAGCTGAGACCACTGTTCCCTC